>WHPZ01587580.1:0-26460 GCA_016617965.1 Macrosiphum rosae | reverse complement strand
GTAATTTGTGTATTACCTATATTATAATAAAGTACCTACTCATTGTTTATGTAAGTTTGTTGAAAATGTTATCTAATGTTTAAGTGTGTAAATATTAAATAATATAACTATACCTATATGATATTTATTATCAATTAAAATGAAAACCAATAATTATATGAAAACTTAGTATATGCAACACAGTCTTTACAATAGATAGTGTGTAAGCCCCCTACCCTATACTGAGCCTATGAATGGGAAAAAGACAACGAATTGGGACTTTTTTGGCTCTACCAAATTTTCAAAGGCCACCGATGGGCCCCCCCAAGATAAAATTCCTGGCGCCACCACTGACTACATACTACATTGATAATGGCTTAATGTTATACGCACCAACAAAATGTATCTATTAATTCATGCATAAATCTATAAACGTATATACATAGGATCATAGACAAGAGATTAAATATTTGTATAGGGCTGTGGGATTTAGGCGCCTGGATAAGACAAGTTACCTAGGTGGTATCCACCACTATATATGCAGGCTATAGCCTCCCAATTTCCCTTTCTATGAAATGAACCCAAACTGGGCCACCGATCCGAGTATCGTTACCAGTACATATTATCTTAGTTCTTGATTTAAATATCAAAAATATTAAGTCGACTGTGGAATGTCTATCAATTATCATATTAAGCTAAAAAGCTACATATCTATTTAGGCTCTCTATAGTCTATACTCTATACTTCTATAGTCTTATTAGTCTAGCTAGTGCACTAGCTATGTCACTATGTCAGACTCATCAGTCATCAGAGGTCACCAAACGGCGGTCCGCAATGTTACCCCTGGGCCCTAGTCTATTGTCTATATCATCGTGCCCTGAGGCCTGAGCAGAATTCAGATAGTCGATAGGTGGTAATGAAAAAATGGAAGAAGTCAATAAATAAACATCTTTATCTTATATGTGTTATATGTGATTATGTGAAACGTTATTAAACATATATTTAAAAAGACACCGCGCATATAATATAGACCACATATACACTAACACTACACTGCAGTACCTACCTAATACAGTAGTGTAGTCAGAGTTGGAAAAAAACACATTTGCTAATGAAAACCAAATGAAATAGAAATATAGAATACCTATCCAAGTTAAAAATCGAAAAATCGAGAAAAAAAATTACATCTATTAACTATATGCATAGACCTATAAACTAATGGACAGTGCTTAGAGAGAGAGAGGTCAGGGTTACGATATAGAGTAAAAGAGAAAAGAGAACGTTTGGTTTCCCACACTATTAGTATCATACGCTTATGACTACCCCCTTTATGTTCTTTCTATATTTTCTCTCTTCGTTCTTTCTTCTTTCTTTCTCTTATATGATTCCCGTGCATTGTTGGCAGGGTGGAGTGGAATGCGCTGTTCATTAGTTTATAGGTCTATGGACTATAATGATTATATGACATTCAGAAATAACTAGTTATATCACAGTTCAAGAATACCTACATACAAATCGTAAAACCAAATATTCTATGAATATTGAAGTCACATAGTAAAATAAGTAATATTTAAATAAATAAGTATTAATTCTTATAAAATAATATATATATTAATAAAATAAAATGTATCTACCTAATTAAAGATCATTTTTTCCGAATAAAGGCCAACGTATTTAATATTTATTAATCTTGTACAAAAGACATTAGTTGAAATAATTTAGTCAAATAATAATTGCATTAAAAGGTGTTCTGCTCTTAAGTAGGTCACAAGTGGATCACTGTATAATGGATGGTATTAAATTTGAATTCAATGATATAATATCATTGTATAAGAAAAAAGATTTTGAGCGGAGACGGTATGTCAGTCTAGGTCTAGGACATATTATATACTTATCTATGGTATTAAAAAAAATGACCTATAATAGGTACCTATAATAAATTTAAAATTAATCATATCACAATATCCAATAGGTACTTATAACGAGTTATACATCAACAACAAACCCTGATACTATCATAGATATATATAATAGTGTACTTTAGAAGTTTCAAGTACCCACGAATAGTATTATATAATCACAACACAATAACTAAAATAGTTATTCTAGGTTTTTTATTATGTAATTTCGTCCAAATTTGAACTTAAAATGACTAAAAAAATAAACTGTGTTTGTGTATTTATTATATTTTTTGGTAACAGAATTAACTACTTACGTGGAATCTTGTTTTAAATTGTCAATCCTTAAATATAAAAGTTGAACATTTTATACATTTTTAACTACAAAATAATTATTCAATTTTAAATTTGATAAATTTTGTCAAAATTCGATCTCTAAATACTTATAAAAAAAAATTGTGACTATGTATTTTTAATATTTTTCAACTGATATTGTAACAATATATCAGAAATCTGGTATTAAATTTTTACACTTTTTGGCCCAACGGATAAAACTTAATTGATATTTAAAAAAAAAAAAACTAAAAAAATTGAAAACTGAAAATGTCCGTAAACAGCTTAAAAAAAGTCAAAATATTTTAAAATTGTATGGTGTACAGGAAATGCTAATATAAACATTCAGTGAAATTTTCATGAATATATCTACAGTTATTCGTTTTTAAATTACAACAAAATAAGGAAATCACTACACGAGAAATCGAGTGAATATCCAATGTTGTAAAAATTTGAATTTCAAACGCTCATAAAAATTTAATTTAACTATTTTATTATAGACATTTTGTTTTTGATAATGGTAGATAATCTTATAAGGAATCTTTTATTACATTTTAAAATCTTAGATTTAAAAAGAAAAATTTTTAAGAATTCTTAACTCAAAATAATTTGTTAATTTTCGTGATTTTTCCATATTTTGTCAATTTTTGAACTTTAAATGATTATAAAAAAAAACTGTGACTAAGGATTTTAATATTTTTCAAATGTAATTGTAACAATATAGTAGGAGTCTTCTATTAAATTTTCAAGCTTTTTTAACCAACAAATATAATTTTATTGATATTTATAGAAAAAAAACTAAAACAAAATGGAAAATGAAAATGTTCCTAAACAGTTTAAAACAAATCATAATATTTAAAAAATTATATTTTATTTTAAATGCAAATATAAACAACCAGTAAAAATGTCATGTATGAACATTGAACATTCATTTGTTTTAGAGTTACACCAAAAACCAAAATCGATTTTCTCGAAAACAGATTAAAAATTCCCGTTTTTCCTTAATTTTTCAAGGTGCTTTTGATAACTACTAGGAAATTTTTACTTTTGACTCCCCAAAGTACCAACTAGATTCACTATCCTATCAGAAAAGATACTGTTGAAGAAAATCCAAGCACTTTTTGTAAAATCAATACATTCATCAATCCACTCGGAATCTAAAATAAAAGATTTTGTAAAATATGATACAAAAAATAAAAATTGTATTCAAATTTATTTGGACCCCACAACTAGTTCTATTTTTTAAAAAAGGGGTTTTCAACTCTGATTTTGAACCTATTTGAATTGAGGAAAGCATTATTAAAGAAGTTATGACAAAATGTCACAATAACTTCATAAACTTTGGGTCTAAGGTAAAGTACATTTTCCAAAACATGGTAGACTGTACATTTATCCCAGACATAATATAAAAATATTTATGTATTTTATATAATATAATAATATGTGACATTTATGTCTATAGACGTGGAACTACATGCAACCATGGTCACACTTGAACGTTCCATACCATTGATACCATTGATAAAATACAACGTCCCATTGAGTGGTTAACGGAGATTAAATATGATAAGAGGTTGGATTATCAAAATTGACGTTAGCTGTTAGCATTGTAGTTTATTATATTAGGTAGGTATTTACCCATTATTATTTATTTAGTAAAACACATTTTGCCAATTTTTTCCCTTGGACATTGATGAAACTTTACTCTTTTTCAATCATAGTAAACAATAAGAAATAAAGTAAATCTATTGATTAATGTCTCTTAAGTTATATAACAAATTACTATTAAAATTTATACATTCAAATTGTCAGGTATTTTATTACAGTAATCCAAACATAAAACTAAAACAAATGGCTAATAACATCTCTCTGTCTTCTGTTACTGGTAAACAGAACCGAATTAAAATCAAAGGTAAGTCCAAATTTCCACCGGGTATTGTAAAATTTCAAGTACTTGGCAGTGGAGCAAATGGTGCTCCAAGGTGTTTATATTTGTTTACAGATCATTCTAGGTAATGCATTTTTATCTTTTATTATTCTCAAGTAGATAGTACACATATTAAAATTCAACTTGTATGCATATCTACTTTTTAGGTACCTTTTTAACTGTGGGGAAGGTACTCAAAGGTTGGCACATGAACATAAAATGAAATTGTCGAAATTGGAACATGTGTTTATCACACATTCCAATTGGTTAAATATTGGCGGTTTACCAGGATTAGCTTTAACTGTTCAGGATGTCGGAGTACCAAACATTGAACTGCATGGACCAAAAGGAATAGTAAGTGTTTTTATTATGTTGCAGAATATTATTCTTACAATATAATAATAAACCACAGTTTTTACTGGATTAAAATTATTAGTTTATAAAATAAAAAAGTTTTGCATAATAAGTACATTTTAAACTACTTTAATATTTCTATTGTTTTGTATTATCGAGTTTAATATATAATTAAAATATTTTAAGTAATAAATAGTTGCTACGTGCTCTGACACTATATAATTTATAATATATTTATCATATACTAACTTTACTATAGTATACTAATTTATAAGTAGATATTTTTTAACTTATAAGATATGAGAGGAGTGTACAAGTAGAAAAGGGTTAATAACCAGATAACCAAAATACTAAAATATAATATACTACAATGACACTATGAAATTATATAATAATATTGAACACTGACAAATTATTATATTACAAGTAGGTATTCATTATAGTAGCTGGATCCAGAAGTCACCCAAGGGGGGGGGGGCGAATTTTCAAAAATTAAATTGTCTTTTTGTTTAGCCAAATATTATAATAGAAAATAACGTTAAAAGGGCAGCCAAAGGGGGGAGGCAAACGTTCCTTCGCCACCCTCTCGTATCCGCTACTGATGCATTATAATATTATTGTAATGAATAATTATATTCTAATATTATTTTCACAACTTTGTAGAAGCTCTCAAACCGATAATACAGTTGCACTTGTATATACATGTACATGTATGGGCTGTACCACATCCGTTGGTCATTGCATGTACACTACCGTGGGAACTACAATTTGTCAGGTTATCATAGATTTTAGTTCAGGAGTAGAGGTAGGACCTATATAGGAGAGTCCAAAAAAGCCTTTATTCAGATGTGATTTTCCAGAGCTTGAGTTAGGACCTTCACCCTAGTTGTGCTCTTGAGATTATGATTTGGACTTAGAAAACTAAAGTCATATTTTCCAAATACAAATTTTGGATTGATCTGAGTATTCTTAGACTTAGAATAGTTTCAAGTACTTTAACATTTACTTATAGCAATAAACACATTGAATTTATTCTGACTACAACTTATTTTACATAATATGCAAGTCATTTTTATCCATCAAAAGTCGTCTGTACGGAGAGGCTGCTACACAATGAATTAATTGTGTTATTAGTATTTGGGGATTTAAAGTGTTTACTTAATACTTAATAATAGTGCCTTTGCATTTAAAATGTTGAATTTAATGAAATTTTATTGATTTTTTACAGGAAGAGTTATTTGTTGCTACGAAAAGATTTGTAGTATTACGTGATCTAAAAATTACAGCTAGTAAAAGTGATCCTTTTAAGCCATATGAAGATAATGCAATAGTTGTCCATTATGTGCCATTAATATCAAACAAACAATGTAATGAATTTCGATCAAAGTCTGAAAAGTAATATACCTATTATAATTAATAAAAATTGTATTTATTTTTTCTTATATTTACTCTTCTTTTATAGCTCAATTGAAATTAATAATTCACAGACTCAACAACATACTGATGATTCATTAGAAGATGATACTAACTATTACGATTATGAAAATTTACCACAATCAGATAAAAAAGAAAGAAATAAACGTAAACGAAGCAACTCTGAACCTAGAACTGGTTAGCTAGCTAATTATGGTATTTTTGATGCTACAAAATTAATTTTATAATAAAATCATAAAATATTTTTCAATTGATTTTAGATGATAAAAAATTTATTGCTGATAATTCTTTAAGTAGAATTAGTAATGTTGCCATGTCCTATGTTTGTCGCCTTAAACCAAAACCAGGTTTTTTAGATTTGGACAAATGTGTTAAACATAATGTTCCTCCAGGCCCATTACTGGGCTTATTAAAATCTGGTAATGATATTACCTTATCTGATGGGACACTAGTTAAATCAAGTGATGTAACTTCTCCTGATGATCCAGGTCCAGTTTTTATTGGTAAGGTATTTCATTATAGTACAAAAAGATCTATAAGTAATAATTAATTATAGATAGATTTTGGAAGTGACCACCTCTTTTAGCGGGCTATGGGTGTACGTTTTGCACGGGGAAAAAACTTTTGTTGCGTGTCACGGAACGCTATAGTCCACGCAAGGAAAACTGGCCAGTGACCGACATGACTCTAGCGGCCATTCCTATCATTGGTCATCCTAAATACATGCCAGCGCAGAGTGGAGTGTGAAGAGTGAACAGAGGCAGAGAGAGAATAAGAAATGTACATGCATGCGTATATCAGTACTACTAGTATAATATATACTCGTATACTGTACAAGTTTTTATACCTGTTTACTCTTTTTCAAGACATACCGTCACAGCCTGCTATAAGAAGTAGTCACTTCTGTTGGCACTTCCTAAGTTCCCCAAGTTTTTTTTTAAATAGTTCTATAGGTACCATTTGTATCATAAATATTTAGACTAATATTATAATAAGAATTTTAGCCCCCCAAATACTATTTTATGCTATTTGTGTCTGATTATTATATCTATTAAGATAACGCCTAACCCGCACTTGTTGACTTTGTCATACAAACGTTCAACGTAGCAAATTTAAGTTTAGCAGAGCTAATTTTGTAGTGTTGTCAGTTTTAATATTGGAGTGAATTGGTCCTATTATCAAAATTATAGGTAAGAATGGGGGACGAGGTGGCCGAGCGGTCAACGCGTCGGCTGCGGCGCTGCCGGTTTGGGTTCGATCCTCGACCACTGGGCGGCATTTTTCTCCGGGCAAGTCACGGTGTCCGGAGAACAAGTGCCGTCATCCCCCACTCCGGGGCATGGCAGAAACCTACGGGTGCCCCATTCGAAATTCTGTCAAAACACAAACACTCACGTGTAAACCCCCACCAACAAAAAACCCTACCATCACCACCTTACAACCTACTAACAGCTAATGGCCACAGATGCCGGGCTTAAGGATCAATAAAAAAAAAAAAAAAGTAAGAATATTGCCATCTCATAGGTTTTTATTGGTATTTTAATAAATAAATAATTATTATTATAAATTATAATCATGTAAAGTATAATAATTTTAAAATGCTCTTACCTCAACTAGAAATTTAAATATCAATACAAATCTGTCAGGTGCCATAGATAATATTCTTCCTTTTAAAATTGATAATAGGCAAATGTTGTTTCCAATAATAAGTATAACAGCACAAAATTGGTTTAAATATACCACGGGCATGTTATGCACATAATATGAAAGATGGAAATAACACATTTTGGTGGGCGTTCTGTTAAAATAGCAAGCTTACTTTATTTATATAATTTAATCTACATATTTAATAAAACAATTTTTTATTGTGCTTTTTGGAAGCCTTTCATTTAAATTTAATGTAACTATTTCAGTTTAATTTGTTTTAGTTGTCGAATGTCCAAGTGAAGATTACATCGACTCGTTATTAAATGAGACAATATTTTCAAAACATCAACTCGGTGTAATTAATGAAGAAGATATTGCATTTATGGTTGTTCATTTTACTCCACAGGATGTGCGAAATGATCCAAGGTATTAAGTATTTAAGTGTAATTAATTATTTAAATTTAATTCAATTAGAGTTATTGTATTGGATTCAAATATGATTAAAGAAAATAATAACATAAATATTTATATTTTTTAGGTATCAATCGTGGATGAAATTATTTCCTTCTGAAACCTACCATTTATTATTAAATAACGAAAATAAATGTCTGGGTAGTACTGCAATACATAGAATACAATATAAGCTGAATATGCTGGATGAAAATATTTATCCATTGTTAAAAGACAATGGGATTCCTAGTGAGGATATTTTTGTAATCTAAATATTATGCCACCAATGTCAATTATAATTTGTAAGAAGTAATAACTTCTGTAGTCAATTATGGTAGGATTAAGTGGCGTAGCCAGGGGGGTTTTTTGTGTTTAAACACCACCCATTGACATTTCCCCCCTAATAAATATATTGTTTACAGGGTTCGGGACTCCTTGCACGTTTTATTGTAGTTGTAATATGTTATTTTAGATAAGTTATAAATTTGTCTTATCAAACTATGTTTGAATTTGCATAGTTTTACATATTGTAGGAAAAGTGTACATTTGAGCGAATTTTCGCATATTTTGAATTTTTTTAACTTAAATGTAGGTACAATTGTCGGGAAAAATCATATTTGGATAACATTGAAAAATATTATATTTGGTTAGGTACAATAGGAGCTAATTTTGAGATTTGGGGAAACCGATGCCTAAAATCATACTATTATAAAATTGAATAAGCTTAAAAAAAATTTAGTAAATGTTTGGGAGGGCTGTTAAAGTTGTTGGTAGAGCTTGGCTACAGTTGGCCCTATTTTCGCATATGGTGTGTAAGATTTTATAAGTCTCTTTTTGACAAGACTGTGTTAAAACTATAATTGACATTTAGATTCTAGATTGTACGAAGAAATGAAAATCAGTAGATAAGTGTTCGTTTATCACGGGGTTCGCATATCATGTTATTCGTTATTACTCATTTCTAGTATTTATGCCAGTATTTTTAAAAATCAAGTTTTATTTCACAATAGTTTAAACATTTCCAAAACATGCAATAGCTGTGTCCTCCGTCCATCATATTAATCAATATATAGGAATATAATACCTATATTAAAATTTGTATACCCGTGTTTAAATTATTTTTATCATGTTTATATACCTACTTATTTTTTATTTTTTTATTGCAAAAATTGTATTATGTTTTATGAATTTTTCAAAAATAATATAAAAATGTAGCTGCATATATTTAAGCATATTTTGAAAATGTTGACTGCATTATCTTTTTAGTGCAACAAGTCAAGTCCCAAACCCTAAATTTATTTATGTACGAAAACTGTAAAAACTTGGTTTTAATCTATACTTAAACACCCCCCATTTTATAATTCTGGCTACGCCACTGGTAGGATTAGGTACAAGTTGTATTCATTGATTTAAGGGGATTGGTGCTAGCAATTTAAGAATTTTCACATATTGATTATTCAGAATTGAAATCAAAAATCTTAAAATGAGATTTTATCAATGTCAAATTGACATAACAAATTTAGATCAGTTTTCAGGAGTATTATGTCGTTTGGTAGAATTGACAGAAAAAACATACTTTTAGCCGAATAAAACAAACATTCTTAAACATTCACGCGATGCTGCATTGGTGATTTGTATGTGCTGGTGCAAATGACGTGGTGTAGTGCAGGAACACACACCACACATACTTATAATCATTTACTACACACAGTGGCGAGTCACGTTTGCACTTTAAATTATGCGTACACTAAATTCCTTAAATACACAGCATTTAATATTTAAAAAAATAAGCAGACTAGTAGGTAACAACTTTGTTGTAAAGTAGATGTGTTCAATTTTAGTTTAATAATGAATCAAAAACGATGAAATATGCTTTAAATAGAATTCAGCTGTCAGCAGCCTATATTTCTACAAAATAATTCATGTTTTTGACGTATATCATCAAAATTTTAAATTGAACACTTATAATATATATACGCTTTTACACCTCAAACCTTTAATTAAATTTTTGAACCTTGGTAAAAAAATTAAAAATATTTCCTAATGAAACCAAACAAAGTAGGCAATTTAAAATTACTTATTTTTTTTAGTTATTGATCAACAAGAAAAAGTGATTGACTCACATCCAAATATAAATTCTTTGACGATTAATGGGCAAACCAATTTGTCATTTAATTTGAGACCAAACAAATATATAGACAGGTAAGCAATTATCACACTGTTTCAAAATATAATAAGTGTTTATTTATAAAAAAAAACATTTTAGGACTGGCACATTAAGTTTAGATGTTGATGAATTTATAGCAGAAACATTCAAGGTTGATGGTTTTAAAGAAAAGTTAGCTCAAGTAAAACAGGAGATTTTAGATGCTTCTCCAACAGATACAAATATTTATCCTAAAATTACATTTCTTGGTACAGGTTCATGTATACCAAGTAAAACAAGAAATACTAGTGGTATTTTAATGTATACCGGGTAAGAAATTGTTTACTTTTTGTGTGAAAAAATATTATTTTTAAATGTTATCTAGTGAGAATGAATGTGTATTGTTAGACTCTGGAGAAGGAACGTATGGACAATTAGTACGGCATTTTGGTTTAACTGGTGCTGAAACAGTATTGAGTGACTTAAAAGCTATTTATGTGTCTCATTTACACGCAGACCATCATATTGGTTTAATTGGAATATTAAGCGTGCGCCAAAAAATGAAAGCAAGTAAACTGCTTAAACTGAATCAGCCAGTATATTTACTAGCACCTATACAAATTATGACTTGGCTAAATTTTTATGACAGAAGATTTTCAGAACTAAGTGAAGAATTTCAAATTGTGTCTAACTTAGATTTGGTAAATAGCAAATGCTTAAACACTTTAATATATAACTAAAATAAACGTCAAATAAAGTTTATTTAACAATAATATTAATATGTTTAAGGATTTTGAATCGTCAACAAAGTTAAGAATAAAAGATTTACTAAAACAAACCAATATGTCAGACATAGAAACAACTTTAGTAAGACACTGTCCTAATGCATTTGGCGTATCATTTACTCATATAAATGGTTGGAAAGTGACATATTCTGGTGATACAATGCCTTGTGATTCATTAGTCAAATTAGGTTTGTAAATGAAAAATAATTTCATGTTAACAAAAACAAATTTTAATAAAAGCCAAAACGTATAATAAAATTATGAATCTTATCCAATAAGTATAATATTAATATGTTTAAATTATATTAAGACTTTCTGTTATTTTTTCTTTAGGAAAGAATAGTAATCTTTTAATACATGAAGCTACAATGGAAGATCAGTTAGTCTCTGAAGCCAGACGGAAAATGCATTCAACTATGTCCCAAGCTATAAATATTGGCAAAAAAATGAATGCTAAATTCACAATACTCACTCATTTTAGTCAACGTTATGCGAAAATTCCATATATGCCGAATAATGACCTACCAAGTAACGTTGGAATAGCTTTTGATAACATGGAGGTATTATTCATATCTTAAATATTAATTTATGTTTATTCAAATAATAAAATGTTTGAAGTTTGGAACGCAAAAATAACAGAATTTAAAAGTTATAAATATTACTGTTCATATTTGATTTTCCTAAAATAATAGTTCTCTGATGACGGTAAAACATTAAGATTAAATTTGCCGACAGATACGGAGCTGACATTTTAAGTTTTAATCTTAAAAATGTATGAAATCTATTTTCTAAAATTGTGTAAAAAAATTTCAATAAACATATCATTCAAGAATTGGATTACCAATATTGTATGTTACCATATAGTATCCAAGTTAATGAAAAAATAAATCATAACTAAGTATAGTCCTTGTCAAACAAATTGACAGTTTGTGACTCCATCCACCACAAATTTATTTAGCGCGCTATACTAATGGCAATATCTATAGGAATCCACTTTTTGTAAGTGAATGTTACCTAAAATATACCATTTTGATTGCTTTGCATCAGCTGGGGGCGAAGTCACCAACTACCAGTTCGTTTGATGGGGTCTGTGGTAAATCTTAACATTAGTTAAAGGAGCACTAAACACAAAAAATACATTTTTTTATATTTGAAAGAATGTTCAATTTTAAGAATAATGGTATAGATTTAACGTGTCTACTCACATTGTACGATGATGAATTAAATATAGACAAGTGAAGTCTTTGGACCTGGACTCACGGTAATTGCCTATCTTATATTTAGTAAATATTACTCTCTTCACTCAATAATTTACCTACCTTTAAAGTAAATTTTCTAATTTTTGGTGTATATACAGGGTGTTTCTGAAATGGATGAGGTAACTAATATATGCATACTTAGTGTAATGGCCCAATGAAGATTTTTTTGAAATTGTTTTTCTATCTTCAAAACCTGGGTTTTTACAAATGACACCTAATTCGTATGAGAATTTTGCAAAAAATACAACTTGCCTATTTATTTTTACATTTAAGATAATATTCTAAAAATAATTTGTATAAGCCCAGATTTTGAAGATATAAAAAAAAAATTAAAAAAAATCTTCATTGGGCCATTACACTGAGTACCTATGCATATACTAGTTACCTCATCCATTTCAGAAACACCCTGTATGTGTTGTGTTTTTATGTACTGAATACATTGGTGGGACCAGAATTTAAAAGTGTTTAGGTTTTTTGAAATATTGAAAAGTGTATCAAAATAAATCGATGTATTGGGCCATTGTTACTACATTCCATGTACGTAACAAAAATATCTCAGTATTTTTAATATTAAAAACACCCAAATGTTATTTGAATTTCTGATAATTCTATCGTCTTTAGCTCAAAAAACCATATATATCTACATAAATCAAACATCAAAAATAAAATGTTTAAATTAGTAAAGTTAATCATTGTGTAAACACTGTAAAGCGAGCAATTTTTACACATGTAAAATAGGCAATAATGCTGAGCCCGGCCCAGTGATGTCATACGGTTATTCTAGATATCTCATTAAATATTAAATAATATTATTTTTTTTATTGGATTTTGAAAAAACTGTTTTAAGTATTCCCCATTACAATGATTTATCATTTAATAATAATTTGAAGAACATTTTTTTTTTTTGTGTTGTGAACTTATTAATATTCATAATTTATAATTAGAAATTTTAATTTTAATTGATACTATTATATTATTATATACTAATTAAATTTATTAATTCTTAATTTATTACACATTTTGATACACTCAATTAAATAAATATCATATGCGTTTGTTTTTTAAGTCAAAAGTTTTTATGAATTTACAGATTGCACCAAATGTTTTACACAAATTGCCATTGATGTATCCAGCCCTCAAGATGATATTTGCAGAACATTTTGAAGAAATGGAAGCAAAATGTTTTAAACTGAAATTAAAAGAAGAAAAAGCTAAAGCTCTGATGTAAATTCAAATAATGTACTGAATATATATTTTAAAATATAATTATTATATAATCTGATTGTAGTAATGTATTTATAAAAGGTAGATTTTTTTATAGTCTCCTAAATTTCTATTTCAGTAATTTGAATAGTTATTAATTTATTTAGATTGTATATTCTGACTAAAAACCATTGAATTGTTTTAAATTATTTATTTGAAATTAATGATTACAGTTATTTTTCTAAAGTACAAAATTTGAATTATGAAATTCATAAATTAATGAAAATAAGAATATATTTTTTTTAAATATTTTAAATTTCTTGAGACTGAATTAAATATGGTTTCTAGTTAAAATCATATTATAATGAATATTACCTTAAGCTTTTGATTTGTTTCTGTTCTATTATAATGTTCATTAAAAGATGATACTGTTAGCATTGTTATAAAACAAATTTATTTATTCGAAAGATATATATACTTATATTTGAAAGTATTTTCTTAAATTATGTGTAATATTTTCTATGCTAAGAAACACAAAAATATTTAAAATATATAAGGTTCTGTAACATAAAACTTTATTAGCAGGGAGTCATTTAAAAGTTAAATTATGTATCATTAATATTAGATGATATTGTATGATATATTTCGGAGAGCAAAACAAGTCACAAACACACATAAAATTGAATTTGAATTTAATATATTGACATTTATCCAAAATTCAATGAGATACATGTAATTATTGTTGTCTTCACTTTAAATTAAACATAGTATAATCATTTAAACTCAAGAGGTTGCTATACATGTGGTGTTCCATTTTACTGATGCATATCATACCAATATATACATCCAGCGGTGTGTTTTAACTTTAATATTAAAGTGAATAGTTCTATTATGACACTTAAAGGTGAGAACATTATGTATGTTTTCATGTTGGATTTTTATATTTTAGTATTAGGTACAGTAGTCGATTAAGCTTAACCAACTGATTTTAATGGCCGAATTCTGCGGTTTAACTGGAAATCGACTATTGTCAATTAAGCCAATTACAACAGTGTAAAATATTGTAAAACCTAACAAGATTGCACAGATCATTCTTAAGCCCCATCCAGACCAAGAAATTGTTTCTGACATTCTCGTTGATAAATGCTTATGTCACCGCTTATGACAGGAAATCAAAACCTTTGTTGACGACAAATTTTTCTTTTGTCTGGATGGGGAATAATAGGTATATGGCAATAGTTACTTGAGCACAATATTAGTAATATCTTAAAATATTTAGTATATTAGTCAATTAAAACAAATTTATTTAAATTAAAAATTATTCTTTGGTAAATTTATAACTTTTCAATGGAAAAGTAAAAATTAACAAATTAGTTTAGCATAACATAGTTAAACGAGTAAAACATTTCTAGTGGTTTATTTATTTTTCAATAATTGTTGTGGACGTATTGCAAAGTCTGATTTCTATTTAGTGGAACACATTGATCAGATGTTGGTGATAAAATGATAGATTAAAAAGCCTAGAGCATCCAGAACAAGATCTAATGTAAAACGTATCGCTAAGTATTTGCTTAAATAATCAACTTAAAAAAAAAAAAATTTAAATAAGTTTACCAGTATAAATAAGAAAATATGACCCAAGACAAATTAATAAATTATAAAATATATCTATGATACATTGGAGCAACTAAATTTATTAGAATAATATTTTATATAGGTAAAAATGTTTTCAGTTATTTTGATAAAGTGGTAAACATGCTTTTACTTGAATGAAGTATCTTGAATTACATTCAATTTATCATGTGAACTGTGAAGCATGGCTTAAATATTTAAACCATGATGTGTGAAGTATGGACAAAAAAATACAAATTCTTGTCTATAATGTATAAAACTCAGTGGCCTACTCGTAGCCTAAGCAGCTCGGATCCCCGTCAATTCGTTTCCAGTCCGTGGACCAATCCCAATAATGTATTATCATTTACTATAGAACATTATATGCATGATATAACATATAACATTGTTATGTCATAACTATATGAACATCATATATAGATTTAATGTTCTATTTTATTTATTTTTATGTTTCTTTTTTGCATACTGTATTTCCATCAAGAATTGTAACTGTAGCTGGGGATTTTTATTCCGATTACCATAATTTGTATCTCATCTTGTCATAATTTTTGATAACACAACTTCTGACCATAGATAATACTTGTTCTATGATAATACATTATGTTATATACACATAATATAATATTATGTATTACTATGCTTCCGACCACAATTAAAGATATAAGTACGATTATATCACAGAACAATATATCTTTAATCGTGCTTCTGACAGATTTATTTAGATAATAAAATATTAAAATAATATGCTCAAATGTTTATAAACTTATAATAATTAGCGTTCTGTAATATTTATATTTTAATTTTAGAATTTAATATTTTAAAGAATTTAAGCCTACGAGATATAGTTAATTTGCTATTAACATGCCGTGTAATATTTTCGGAGTGCGGTTTTAAATGTACCTCCCCCGGCATAGCCCTTGGCTCAATCGATGTATAATTTAGAAGAATTTGATTGTTTTAATTTTGTAATTTATACGTTTTCAACTTTCTTTTGAAATGTCTGCCTGAAGTAAGTCCCACGTTTATACTACGTTGATACTTTGTTGCGTGAACACTAGCCATGGCGTCGGCAGATCTATTAGGCTTGAATAAAACTTGGGAATTATCATTGTATGAACTTCATAGAACTCCACAAGAGGCAATCACAGATAGTACAGAGATTGCTGTATCTCCTCGGAGCTTACACAGTGAATTGATGTGCCCAATTTGTTTAGACATGCTCAAGAAGACCATGACCACTAAAGAATGTCTTCACAGGTATAAATATTGTTAAACTCTTGGAAATAAATCTACTACCTGATATTGTATTGGTTTTCAGATTTTGTTCAGATTGCATAGTTACTGCTCTCCGTTCTGGTAATAAAGAGTGTCCTACTTGTCGAAAGAAATTAGTTTCTAAACGTTCGTTGCGCCCAGACCCAAATTTTGATCTACTAATATCCAAAATCTATCCCAGCCGTGATGAATATGAAGCCCATCAAACCAGAGTATTAGAAAAATTAAACAAAAGCCATAGCCAAGCAAACTTGATGCAATCCATAAATGAAGGCATAAAAATCCAAACACAAAATCGTTTGCAGCGTTCTAAAAAGAATCAACAAGATGAGCCAAATGAAAGTAGTTCGTCTACACTGAAAACCACTTCTAACAACCTTGGGCTAGGTAAAGATAATGTCACTAGAACAGTAGTTCAAACAAAAGTAGCAAAGAAACTTAAAACTGTAATGATTTCTGAAAATGATGGTCCAGCATCTTTGTCAGCTGACAGATCAAATATTACTGAGTGTGATGGCTCTTCAAGAGGAGTATTAGTAGATGAAATTGAACTGGTTTTTAAGCCTCATCCAACGGAAATGGGCAGCGATAATCAATTAATAAGAGTGTTGAAAGAAAATTCTGTACGATATATTAAAACTACTGCAAACGCTACCGGTAAATATATTTTAATTATTAATTTAAGTTGTCGTAACAGTGTAACACGGGCATTTGTTGTCTCTGTCTTATAAGTTTTTGGGTTTCTCACGATAGTTCAGTTTTTAAGTGAGTTACGAGCATTTCATTTAACATTAAAGTTGCTATAACATTGAACTATCGTAAAAAATCCACATACAAACACAAATAATGTTCTTAAATTTAAGTTTCATAATAGGTCATAATTCACTTTAATTTTTAAGGCCCCTTTCCCAGATTTCTTCCCGTGGATATATTATAATATATAGGTACATAATAAAATGATAATATTAAAAACCACTGAACTCTATACAGTATACAGTTCAGTGTTAAAAACCCAAAAGATTTTTATAATATTTACATTTAATGATGCTGATTGATAAAAATACAGTATTTTTTGTTCATTCAAGTAAAAGTATACCAAAATAACTTTAAAAATTCTTACCTATTTAAAATATTATTATACCAAAAAATGTAGTTGCTCCAATGTATTATAAATATGTAAATATATTTAATAATTTATTGACTTGTATTTAGTCATATTTTAGTCATAATTGTCTTATTTATACTGATAAACATATTTTAAATATATTTTTTTTTTTTTTAGTTGATCATTTAAGCAAATACTTAGCAATGCGTCTCACATTAGATCTTGTTCCGGAGCTTCCAGAACGAGCTCTAAGCTTTTTAATCTATGTATCACCTACATCTGATCAATATGTTCCACTAAATGGAAATCAGACTTTGGGACAGGTCCACGACAAATATTGGAAAGAGAATAAACCACTAGAAATGTTTTACTCGTTTAACTAAGTTATGGCAAACTAATTTGTAAATTATAACTTTTTTTAATCTTCTTTGCCTTTCAAATAGTTTTAAGAAATATAAATAAGAATAATATTATAAATATTAGTATTAACCTATAACTTAAATATATATTTTATTTGCTTTAAAATGTGGTGCTACACTCTGTTCTAGTTAAGAGCGAATCACCCAAACATGCAGACTAAGCTGTCGGGCACTCTATGTGGAGTCTAGGCGCTTTGTCGTAGATTATAACAGTCATACATGATTGCTTACATATAGCTGTTGTATTATGGCCAAATACACTAACTCTTGCAGTAGGAATTTTTGGGAATGTGCTTACTCAGCCAGTTTATGTCAATCAATTCGCTTACTGTTAACCTGAATAAAGTATAGTTCTCTGCTGAGATTGTGAAATTACTTTACACTTCAGCCCACTTGACACTTAAGAACAACTTTTATGAAATGTATGCATATATTTAATTTATTCATATAATGAAAGCAGATATGTATAATGAAAACATTAAAGTTTAAATAAACATAATATAGAAACTCAGAATAATCGAAGAATTTAATATTTTAATCATAAATGTATTTATGAAGTTTTTTAAATTTTATCATAAAAAATATTTAAAACTATAGTTCTGGATTATGATTTATTAGCAATAGATTTTTAGATTTTTCTTAATATATATTTATATACAATAGGTACTTGATATACCTTAGTCCCTAAGAACACTTTTTAAACCATTGTTCTGTGGTATAAGTTCCATACAAAAACAATTCTAGTTAATATTTATTATTCATTTATTAAAATTATTTACGTTTTTATTTTTATTTTTTATAAAAAATGTTTTTCTTATAAAGTGCTACTTATCATTTTAATTTTTTTTAACATAAATATGTTTTTGGACTGGATACAAATTTTTTTGTTCCTGACTGATTTTTTGTTTTGGCATGGTTACTTATCATCTTAAACATACTTTTGATTCATAGATTTTCCTTGTAGAGAAAAAATATTGAGTAGCATGCCATAGTGGCGCAATTAGGATTTATTTGAGGGGGAGATATGTCTAAAATAGTTTTTCTCCCTCCACTCTAAATACATGAACATATACTATCAATTTATTATAACTACATACCTAACATTTATTTTATCTGTACATAGTACATAAACCTCATAATTGTAACATATTATAACATATTAAATAATATGAATTAAACAATGAATCATTAAATAAAAGCTAAAAAAAAATGAACTAAGGTGAGAAATATATCTTCATAATCTCCCCCCGTAAATATGCCATTGGCATGCCATAGTTTTTTTCGAGTACCTATATCCTTGATTATTTTTTGTATAAAATAAAAAAAAAAAAAATATATACGGTAATATTTACCATAATAAAAACAACAATTTACAATATTATTTCAATCTTTTATCATTCTGAATTACTTAAATTAGATAGTTAGGTATATGATTTTATATATTATGATATTATTTAATACATAAACTACCTACACTAAAAATACCTATCACAAAATACATTTAATTTTATATAAAATAATACATATTATAATTCTTTATTATTAATTAGCATTAATTTTTTTTTCATATTTATACTGATTGTTCTATTGTTTTATTCTTTTCTATATATTATTTACACAAAAAGCTTACTTAGACTTAAATATTACTTATTACATTTATAATTTTTGTTATAATAATAAACTGTAATATAACGTTAATTAAATTACCTACTAATATTATAATTAATAAATACATAATGTGTATACATATTACATCTTACTTCTTAATAATATAATATTAATATACTATTAAACATGATAAAAACAATGTTAATAATAATAAAATAAAGTATGTACCTACCAATCTAATATATTACATATTATAGGTATAAGATTGACATCAGGTAAAATACAATACAAACCTGTAACACCTCTAACTATTGTTTTGTGGTATAAGTTTCATACAAAAACCATTTTCTTTTTTTTCGTTTTATGAAAAATGTTTTTCGTATAAAGTGTCACATATAATTGTAATTGTTTTATTAATTTACTATTTTTTTTTTTATATAAAACAAAAAATAAATAATGTACAGTTATGAATTAAGCATGGTAAAAACTAAAAACAATAATTATTTGATTTTATAATTTTGAACTTCCCGCCAAAGAAATTATAGGCCAATCAGAGCCACTCTACCATAGGTTTAGAAATCATGCGACCCGAGCCTTCTATAGCCTTTTATAAACTAATGCTCGGGTAACACCCAATGGGAACATAGTAGGGAAAAATATTGGAGCATATTATTTTTTTGAATAAAGTTGATTAACACGAATAAGAGAAGTACTCTGACCATGCGGCATGCTGAATGCTGATGAATTTAAAAAACAAATGCTAATATCTTCTTAAACCGTGGTAACCACAGCAACGATGTAGACAAGATATCTTCTCTACGTTATGGTGTTACCACTGTGAAAAAACTACGTCTGTGGTGTTACCAACACTGATGGTGGTAACTGATGAAACTGATTTGTTCGAGAAATGGAATCTGAAGATGTGGAAAAACAACTATAATCTCTCCCATTTAATAACATCGTACATATATATTTATATATATATATATACATAAACGTATACGTAATATTGTTCTATCTTCTATGGTGATACGTACAGGAATGATAAATGATAAATTGCATTGCATGTGTCATGTATGCGTATGAAAGAGACGGTCTTGTCATGTAGAATAATATTGTAGAATGTAGATAGCGAAATGAATAATAATAATAATTATTACATTATGTAGGATGTAACTTAGATCATTGTTCCTACATTATTTCTATTTTTTTTTATTAGTAATTAAATAATCATAGACAAATTAGATACAAATTGTTCGATGTGTTGTTTCTGTGTCAGTGGTCGGGAAATCGTTTGAAATCAGTAACGACTTAATAGTGATTATAGTAATTCATTAGTTGCAATTAAAATACAAATTCCAGAGTGACTTCCATAATGTAATACTCGCGGATGGACGTATAAAGCGTTTGTGTACACCGACTATGAGTGCTCACCATCCAGATTTCGGGAAATGAAAATGAGCGAAAATTATGAGTTTGATTCAAAGAAAAATCAAATTGGTTATCGTTTCGATTTTCATTATTGCCGAGACGCTAAATTCATATGCAGGCAAGTAAATTGTACCACTTTTCTCTTGCTATTGCAATTAAAACTTAAAGTTTGTAATTAAACATTGGTACATACATTTTTTTTTTTGCAGATAGTAATGGTGCAATAGAAAACTGTAACAACACACATTCAGACTGTTTAAAATGTGATACCGACGGACTCTGCAAAAAATGTAGGAAAGTACTGATTGTGACTACAGGTCAGTGTGCTGAAAGTTGTCCATTGGGGTATGAATACTCATGGTCAACAAATTATCATCAAATGGGCCGTGTGTGCTCATTAACTGGTTTGTCTATAAATTATAGTTAAATAACTACATGAATATTACCTATTATTTTTAATTATTGATTTAATTTTAATTTTAATTTTTAACTTTAGATAAGTCTATATTTGGAAATATAAAATTGTCTGGTCAAATTGCTGCAATAACTGTTGGTGTTACCATAGGATTTCTAATAGTCTCCACTATTTTATTGGTTGTAGGAATGGTAGTCAAATTTAAAAAATGTTCAAATATAAGGTCTAAATCTCGTATGTCGCCTAGCTTGGGACCCTTAACTAACGGTTCTCACCGAAGTCAAGGTATTGTGCTTTATTATAAGTGTTTTTAATTTAATTTTTAAGTAATAATGTGGTCTTATAGAAAGTGACGACAGTGACAGATTAGAGTTTTTCAAACAGTTGGAAAAGTTACGACCTGATGCACCGGTTTTCTTATCAATGTTAAATGAAACAAGAAAACAAGTCCGAGAACTTCGAGGACCTAGCCGCCAACATTCTGCAATACAAGCATATCGGTATGTTCTTAAGGAATTAAATTTATATAATTAAATTTATGTTACAGTACTTAATCATTTCATTTTAGACCAGTTTTAAAAGATTTATCCAGAATTTTAATATTATTAAACAAAGAAGATTGTTTTTTAAATCCTCCTTCTGACTGGGAAATTTTATTGGCTTGGGGTGATAGAGTCTTGCGAAGATACAAAAAACAACACCCTATAATGGTATAAGCTATTGTTATATAGATTTATTCTGTGATAGTTAATTTAAATTTAATATGTTCACAGATTACTCAAGCAAGTTCAAATGAGCATTTTAGTGATAAACCAATTCAGTTGACTACTTTTACAAATAGTAAAAAACATAGACCATTATCAGCATCTTCGTCATCACCATCTCGCATTAAACAACTGGCAATCTCAGTGTTTGATGATAATTATAATGATCACAACAGGTAAAACAATTACACTTTTTACATTTATTACAGTAAAATATTTATTTTAATATTATGTAGACATCCAGATGAGAATGATGAGGTGATTATGCTACGAGAAAAGACTGTATCAACTTTTGGTCGATCCACTAGTCCTGCTTCTCTTTCATTATTAGAAGCAAATGCATCTAAAAGTATGTTAGTAGCTGAATGGAATGCTGAAATGCCGCCCTATAATTGTTACTCAACTGCAACTGATGAAGATGATTTTTTCACTCTTGGCTTCAGACCACAAGATGAAATAACAACAGAACTTTAGCATTTATTAATGGTTTGTACATCACTTTTATTTACTTAATTTTATAACAGTATGGTTTTTGATTGTACTGGTTCAGGTAACAACGACCAAAACTATTATTCAATTATGTATAGTCTATGTATATTTATAAATTTGTTTTTTGTACCAAAAAAGAATATCAAACAATTAATGTATATTTACTTATGCCAATAAATTATTTTTTTATTTTTTTAATGTTTGTTACTGTTTTATTTAAAAATATATAATTTATTGAAAAAAAAATATTCTTCTTGATTATCTAGGTGATTAATATAACAATTCATAAGTATAATTATTATACAAACATCTGTAAATAATTATATGTCACTTTTAAATGAGCTAGGAGTAGCATCTGGCATTTGAACCATGCACTCAAAACAGTGTTCAAAAAAAAGATATCCTGTCATATTACCAGAAAAAAATAGTTAAATAAAGTTTAATTTAATTTTAAAGGACATTGGCATTTGGCTCATTATAAACATCTAAAATAAATATGAATTATCATTATAAAATATAAACATTAAATTGTATTTATGTTCTATAATGCATAGTATTATTAATGGTTGGTGTTTTGATATAATTATTTCAAATTTTTTTTAATTAGAACAGTTGATAAAAAAAAAAGTAATCAAACAAATGTTGATATATTGAAAGATAACAATTAATAATTTTCGGATTATAAAATGTATTAAAATAATGAAAAAATAAATAATAGCGTTTACTCATAATGATATTACCAGAAAACTATCATTACTAACAACTCACTTTGTGTTATCACATCCTTACTTGGTTCAGTAGGAATGCACAAAAGTGGGTTAACTTAACTCTCGAATAGAGTATACAACAGATTATAATGTTAGATTTTTAAAATAGGCCATTTTAATCATATAATATATACTATAGTAATTTTCACTTTGTACAAATTATATCATTCAGTGCTTGAATTGAAGAATAACTGAGGATCTTATTTCTAAAGAATACTTATGTGTACCCTTTCTAATTATACCCCAATCCAGTGATTGTCATGTATTACCGTGATGTGTCTCCAAAAAAATTGTCTATTTATTTTGTATGTGTTCAAAATATAAATATATGACATTATTATGGCGTAATGACTTGCGGGTAAAAACCACAGATAAGAAAAACAATTGTAAAGATAGTCTCGTTCTCGATTTACATCATAAGTATATTATAGTATTATACACTCTGTTCAAAATGAGATGACTCGACAGTCAAGTTTAGTGCATGGGCGTGGCTTTGTTCGGTGACATGTCGCCTTAGTTGGGACGTAGTTGTGACCACCACCCGACAAAAACTGGTTGGCGCCGAGTCATCATCTCATTTTGAACAGAGTGTAGGTTTATAATATTGTTAATTTTTTAAAAAATCCAATAATTGTTTTAAGTGTGTCATCATTTTTATGGATCTAAATATGGTGCCGTCGTAACAAAAAAGGTTGATAAGCATTGTTTTAATCAATAAGACAATAAGACATTTGAGTATTTAGGGATGAATAATTTTTTTTAATTCAAGCACTGATTATACACATAATGCATGTAACAAACTAGTCTACTATGTTAATAACTAGAAATATCAACCATTATAACAACATCCATCTTAACTTGTATGTATTGTTTGCTTAAATTAGCTGTATTTGTATATTGTACAAATTAATAAAAATCACCAAAAAAAAGTCATAAGTAAAAATCGCAATTTGAATAAATATACACATTTTATTTAACAATTAATTAATTTTTATTTACTTTTCCTTGTTTAAGGAATACAATTGTCCATTGTTTTTAAACTTGGAATTAATTAATTCATAGTTGTATACATAACAAAATAACACTTATAACAAAATAAGAAAATACAATTTTAAAGAAATATACATATGTTTAATTTCGTGGACAGTTTCTTCTCGTATGACCTATAAAAAAGAATTTTGTGAACAAATCATTTAGGTAGGTAATACATTTGGAATAGGTGTTGAAAATATTTAAAAATATATCCAGTTCACATATTATGTAAAAGACACATAATGGATGAAATTTGTATTTACCTGGTTGCTTACAAAGTCCACACTTTCTTTGTCCACCAGAATTTGACTGATCTATTAACATAAATAATGTATTAATGTATTAAAATTACCGGTAATGTTAACAATTGGATAATGTAGTCATAACCTTTTAGCTAATGTGTAATTTTTCTTTTATAAACATGAAATATCAACATTATCTGGATAATTTTAACGTTAACCAGCCAAATTTGGATAATGTTAAAAGTTATATATTAAATATAGTATGAGTTTTTGTTAGCATTCTGGATACTATAGTATCACAATAATTAAGCGTGGGACTGCCAGAATATAATAACTTATCTTTTCTTAACCTAAGTTTATCTTAACGACAAAGAGAAAATAAATTCTATGTACATAGAGACACTATAGTATCTTAATTGGACAATATTTTTGCTATAAGTTATAACTTGTAGTATTAACTAGTAACTACTACTAGGTATTAACTTATTACTTTATAATTTTATATGCTATACAATACATGACGTCGATCTGTAATTAGTCTGTTTTCACACGTAATATTTGCGAGTACAACTGTCAATTGGTGTTTTAATTTTTAAATGAAATAGAAACAATAGCAGAATTTTAATTTTTCAAAAAACAAGAAGATAATTTTTCTTATGTTTCAAATGAAAAATTCTTAAATGTGATTAATGATTTGAAAGGCAGCAATAAATCTCATCGTTTGAATAAATTTGAAATTATTAATACCGGAAAAGAAGAGAAACTTATAGTACCAGTAGAAAAAGGTAATACAAATTTACTATATTACATAAAAAAAAATACGAATTATAATATGATGTACTAAATGAGATACACGTTAATATTGGTATGGCGGTAAGCATCCAATGATGGCAGAAATAAAAATAAATACAAATATTTTACTCAAGAAGTTGTACTTATGTTCTTGAATTTCTGCGGACATTCTCTAACAAAACTCATCTAAACGAAAAAGGCCATGTAGTTAAGCAATTATGCATTCAGAAATGAATAGTCGTTGTCAGGTTGATCTCATTGTCATGAAATCAGATTTTGAATTTCGCTTCTTTATGGTTTACCAAAATAATTTAACAAAATGAACTCAGTTGCGGGCTGGCTTTAAAGTCAAAAATGGCTGAATAAATGTTTTTTTGGAGCACTGGTTATTTTACAATTCGACAATGGGCGTGAATTTATCGATAAAATTATAATATACTTGAAAATTATGTAGCTGACGTTAAAAATTGTGCATGGTAAACTGTACCATAGCCAAACTAATGGTAGCGCACAAATAGCTAACCAACAGACATACAAAACATGTTGATAACCTGGATGCAGACTAAAAATGTAAAGTCAGGCAGAGTGGTTGAGATTTGTGCAGCTAATGAAAAAGAGCTTCATTCCGGTATCTAAAGGTAATTTAAAATTAGTATTTAAATATTTATCATAGTATTATCATATTTTTGAAATACCTGTAGCCTGTAGGTCACTGTAGGAGGCAATGTTTGGAACAGAAATTAAAATAGGTTTAACAACAAGCAAGTTCGCCCACAGGATTAAATCCCACCCGGGGCAAGATAAAAATTATTTATAATCTAATATTAGTTATAGCGATATTGATATTAAAGAACATGCAGTTAAAAATTCCCAGGGGGGGCAATGGCCCCTTTGGCACCCCCCTGCGGGCCCCCATGACTACAAGTTTTCCTAACGATTCCAATAATGATCAGTATTTAAGGTGATTTAAATAGTACGAGAAATGAACGTTTCAGAAGGAATTGCGCTGGGACAAATAACAATTGGACTTTTAGCTTACGCGGACGATATAGCCCTCTTAGGAGATGATATTGA
>WHPZ01587579.1:26203-45759 GCA_016617965.1 Macrosiphum rosae | reverse complement strand
TTTTTCAAAAAAAAAAAACAGATTTTGTGTAAAAATTCCCGTTTTTCCTTAATTTTTCTTTAGTTTTTCACACCGCTTTTGGAAACTATTGGGAAATTCTTACTTTTGACCCCCCACAGTACCAACTAGATTCACTTTCCTATCAGAAAAGATACCGTTGAAGATAATCTAATCATTTTTACTGTCCTAAAACGTAAAGACACACAAACAAGACACACAAAAAAAAAAAAAATTAAAAAAAAAAACACACACATCATTGTAAAATCAATACATTCTTCGTTTCACTCAGAATCTAAAATATATACAACGTTCATTAGTGTATATTATATATATTATTATATATAATATTTAGCATTGTGTATAATTATTTTATTGTATACATTGATATATATATATATAATTTGAGTGATATAGACTTATAGTAATTGTTAATGTGTAAAGTATTTAGTATAAGATATTAATAGTTAATAAGGATTTGTTTTTAAATTATTTAAGGAGATTATAAAATATTTTCACTTCGAGTTATTAGTTATTATCAATAATCAAATATTCCAATAATGACCAAAAAAGATTGCTTGTAGAAAAGATATATTAATTTATAGCTTTGCTTATGAAGTTCTGGCTAAAATTTAAATTCAATTTTGAGCCTTTTCATCTGTTTGGTTTTAAAGTTCTATGTAAAAAAAAAAAATATTTGAAAGAAATCCATTTGGTTACACAATCTCTTTACTTTTAAAATAAATAAGGAATTTTAAATACCTATATTTTAATAAAATCCACAAAAAATATATCGAATTGCATAAGAAGTAATGATTTTAATTTATACTTCGTATAAATATTGTACATAACTGTTTATACTAAACTGTAACCTGAGGTAAATTTATTGGTAAAACTTTTGAACTATGTATTCATCTAACCGTAAAATGCTCTCAAAAACTTGAACACAAATAATCATAATGAAACCATTCCTTGCATTCAAATATATACACTTTACACAATCATTATGCATATAAGAAACTGAATAAGTATAATGAGTAAAATATTGAATATCTTATAGGTATCAAGATCTTTGATTACAGAAATATATACTATCATATTATAAATGTGATATACAAAGAATATTCAATAATAAATAAGTATGCATATTAAATAAATATAATATACAGTATTGGTAATGGCACATAATATTTTGAATATTTAAAAAAATAGTTTTTCTGAAATAATTAATGCATTTTTTATTGTAAAAGGTCATTATATTATAATCTTAAAATAATTTCGGCTGATTATATCCTGCTAGAACAAGTACTTAGTACACATGCAAATTTCCATTTTAAAGCTATCTAAGTATAAATTCATAGCTATATTATATTAGTTATTGGTGTTAAGACAATTAGTTTTCATTAAATATGCTTTGTTTTGGATACATGTGTTTAGGGCAAAAGTAACATATATCCTCTTATCATATAGGTAATTGAACATAGTTTCTAAAATAAACAATTTATTTTATATTGTTTTAAAAAACCGATTAAATAAAACTGCTAAAAAAGACAATGAAAAAACAAAAGCAAACTCAGTCATATAGGCACTCGCAGTTTTTTGTAAACTAACATGCATTGTTGTTTATACAAATAAAACGATGGTCGGCAGAGGAGAATTAATGCAACAAGAGTTCCTTCTCTGGTTCTCGATAACACGGAAAAAAAGGTACTTGCATTTATATTTACAATATTATTGTACGCAAACTTTTGCATACCTATCTATAAACGATTTCTTACCAAACAGCTCTTAGATTTTAGTTAAACGTTCATGTGTTATTTGTAAGGAAGTACTGCGATAATTTTTTTCAGGTAGAACTGTAGAAGGGTTATTTTACTTCTATTTTTTTTGTTAATAGGTATAATAAACTTAATAACAATTTTTTACCGTCTGAAAAACTATTATACAACGATAATATACTTTATTTTTTTAAAAAAACTCTTATTTTACAACGTCAAAATAAATTATTTGGATAATGTTTGATAAATTAAAATGAGAGAGTGGACCATTACAATTGTGTAGCTTTACGACAAAGGAAACCTCCTCAAGTGTTGGTCCTTAAAGTCTTATCTTTAAACGTCTGTAAAGAGATAAGATTAAATGGATATATAAACTTTTGCCACATTTGTCAACTTATCCGTAATTTTATTATCATTAGGTATATCAAATAAGAAGTTATATAATGTACACTTTTGTATACACTTTTACTTCTGTTGTGCGTAGAATGGTATTTCAAAAGATATATCATACATGTAGCCAATTAAAATGAAACCTTATACCAATATTATTTAGTTATTTAAAAAAAAAAACAGCAATAAATTTAGTCAAAGAATTATTTGTAATATTTAAGGAAGTAGCCAGATATAGGAGGAATATGATATTATAATCTATGAGTTTAAATATCATTCTGTTATGATAATATTATATTAATTATTCAAGTTTTTAAAGTGTTTGAACGTATCAACAATCGGATAAAGTTATAATGCTAGTTAGACAGGTATTATACGTGAATATACTCAAGTTAGTTATATTATTAGTTATTACTGAATATTATGTTTCCCTACATTTGAATAAATTGAATTAATAATTCAAATACAAAATTAAGATTATTACTGTTATAAACATAAGTAGATCATTTAATTTGATGTATTATTCCTTTTAAGCAATGAAGGTCAATAATTTCTAAGATACTAAATTTAGAAATGTATATTCAAAATGGTATTCAAATGGTTTGTTAATATTAATTTGTATGGTAAGTAAATTCGATTTACTTTTATATACATTCTTATTTTTGCAGAAATCTGCTAGATAGATGTTAGCTAACTACCACAGTTGCACTTCAAACGGTATTATAGTATTATACGTTTTAAAACGGTCATAAAAATATAGAACAATTGAGAGAATAAAAACAAGATAATTAATACAATCATAACATAATAAATACTCATATTCTCATATTATATTGATATGAATTATTATATATATTTTTGGATAAGTATTTAGTAATCCAACAACCCGGCAGTAAGTATAAAAAGAAAAGAGCGCTTTAAAAAGGCACACATAGGCAAGACACATGCAGAAACTACCGGACATAATAATTACAGGAAAAAATACGATTCACAATAAAAAATGTCTTGAGAAAGCATAGCAAATTTAATGTCGAAACTTTCATCAATTAATTGTATCAAATCTGATCTAAGAAACCGACAACGAATAAATGATGCAGTGCCGCAAGTACTCTATTAAAAGATACAAATTATAAATCAAATATAAATAAATTGGCATGAAGAGTACATCAACAAAAAATCACATAATGCAAATTAATAAGTACAGCAAAGTAATAATGTAATTTTTTTTGTTAAATTTCTCATAAATACATTTAAATTTAAATTTGTTTTCATATTTATATAATATTTTTCATTATTTCATAGTACGCAGAGAAAAAAAAATATCAGGTAAATTTTGGCAATGTTATAGAAAAATTTTCAATACCTGACCTACATATATAATATTATTGTATCATGAAACTACCTCTAAAATGAACTGACCATAATTTTTACATCGCGTATCCTGTAAATAATAATATCATTAATCATCACCATTTGATCGTAAAATGGAATTGGAATATTAAAATATAATTATTGTCACCTTTATCGACTACTTAAATTAAGATCAAAATCGTCTAAGTATAATATTATGATAATCAGATTCAGTCACCAAGTCACACAACTACATCATATTCTCGATGAAAGGCTGACAGCAGCTGCTCAAGATTTGGAAATTTTTTTTTTTAACTTTAATTAATTAAACTATAATATTATATTTATATCAAACATAATATTATGGCCGAAATTCAATACTCAACACAAAAATATTATATATTTTTTTAAATAAATCGTATTACTATAATAATATTATATACTTACTTATAAATACGGTTCGTGAGTATACCTAACGTAAAAATGTTCTAATTCATGACAGCAAAAATTGTAGTGGATTTTTGTGTGCATTTTAAAATTTTAAATTCAAAGCACAGCGTAACATGTTAGTCTTACGATGATGTACATTTTTCCTTTAGTTTCAACCATTTTACTGCAAAATCAACTAGGGTTGCTTCGTAAGTTATTTACAATCTCTTATAATAGATTGGAAATTGGATACAGCTGATGATACTTTAACACGCTGTTTTTGAAATTTTCCAGTATTAAAGTTTTCGAGAAAATTGTGAAAAACTGTCCAAGAACATTAAAATGTATACAGATAAGTAATTTTAAACTAAATCTACTTGGACAAAAAAAATATATAATTATCTTTGATATTTCAAATTGTCAACAATTATATATAGGTATTAAGATTCGATAGAAACTATAATTTTTTCAAAATATTTTATTTGTACCTATATTGTATATTAATTAGATATACCCATAAGCTTTAAAAATGTTAAGCATGTTTCGTGTTTTTTTTTATTTTATATAATATTTTATATTTATATTTTAATAATATTACAAAAAATCATAATTAATAACCATAGAATTTATTTTTATTTTAAAAAATAAGAAAAACATTTTTTGTTCCATAAATATTAGAAAACACTTGTTCATCGATAACTTGTTTTATAAGATGAAATGTATAATATAAATATAATATTACATTAGTTCATAATTAATTATGGTAAGTATGAAAAGTTCTATAGTCTTGATCATATAAATACAATTTTGGTTAATTTTAAAGATTAAGCACACGATTATAATATACAAACAGCATATACTTTATAATTGTTTTACATAAACAACATGTGTACGTACACACACATCAACCAGTAACTTGGGATGGTTAAAAATGTCAAAATAAACAGTTATTTTGATAAAACATTCATGGAATTCTTGTCATTTTTATTTAATTTGGAGACCATAATCGATTTCATAAAAAAAATCAATTGTTTTAATTGAATTAGTTTTGTTTTGTTTTGCTTTTTTGTTACTCGTTATTATTACTCTGCGCCACACCACCGACTGTAACCTACACGATATTTGTCTTAAAATGGATTTATCGAATTAACTGTTAGTCTGTCAACCATAAATTAGGCTTCTCGTAAATCTTTCTATTTAGCCACATGAATGAAAATAAACGATTATTCGAAAAAGCTGTTTGGCTGTTAGCCACTCTACAACAATCCATTTCGCTAACTTCGAAGAACCTATACATTTATTCTTTCAATTATCGATTGTCAGAACTCGGAAGGTTATTGGTTAGCGCAAAAAAAAACACAATTTCAATCTATTCGTTGTGTGTACAATAATATTCCTGATGAAATTTAAATAGTAGAAGTAACTTTATTCGAATTGTATTACAAGTGTTTTTTTGACATTTAACTTTAACTCACGTTTATTGCTGCGGTAGCTGGTAGGTATATATAGGTACTACATGACATTTTTGAAGTATACGATATTATATTAAATCGTACACATTTATTAAACATAATACGAGAAGGCAAATGAAAAACAATTTTAATTTTAAAACATCACGGAATATATAGGTTACAAACTTAATATAGTTGCATTTATATTATACATAACCAATATAATATGTACTGTTCATACAACTTTTTTGTTTTATAAATATTTTTATTAAACGAATAAACCAATATTATATATTATGAATTATGAACATGTATAGCTAAGATAAACCCATACAAATTGAAAATAAATATTTTACGAAATCACAGAAGGACTTACATAAAATACAGCTCAAATACAATGAACAGACTCATAAGGTAACTTAATATTAATAAAGTTATGTTTTCAACAAATCAATAATTAATGTAATGGTTTTACAGAAATCTATTTTTAGTATTGTTGGTTATTATATTTTCTAATGACAGTAGTGTTTAAAATGTTACATTTAACCTTTTTAGTTGATTAGAAATGTTACCTATTTATTCTGTAGACTGTAGTTACTTCAAAGAGATAATATTTTGATTTTCTCATCAGTTTCCTAAAACGTAGAAATCAAATTCTTAAATATTATTTTCTGATTCCCAATACAAACATAAAATATTGTTTTTTTTTATTATCACTAATTTTGTAAGTATTACGTAGAAAAATTAATAACTGGTATACATATTATAATTAATATAAATCATAACTTGTTATATTTGTAAAATGTATATACGAATTTTTGAACTTATTAGTGTGATGAGTACCTAAATAAAATAAAATAAACTTAATGTTAATAGGTAGTAAAATTGTGTTTCAGAAAATATTTTTTTACAATTTTTTGATTTATTTTCTTACATTTTATTAAGGAAAGTAATGATTGAAATATTATTTGCTTACAGTAGGTACTGGAACAAATCCTTATTATTAATAAGTTATACGTTGTTTAAGTAAAATATAAATCTAGCATGATAATAGGTGAACAATAATCAAATAATTTTTTTTTGTTTATAAATAATTGTTTTTAATGCCTACTTAATTACTATTCCAAGGTATTTATTGATTAAATTGAAACAAATTAAGCAATAAATGTTTAAAAAAAAATCCTTGGGTGATTAAGAGGTACGAATTCGAAGTAAATTAGTTTGCCATTGCCGATAAATAAAATTTAATTGTTGGAATTTAAAAAAAAAAAAGCTATTAAATATGAAATAAAACTCAATGAATCTATATAGGTATTAAAAAAAACAATTTATTTCAATTAAATATTTGCATTTTGAATTTTAAGAACATCTCATTTTGTTGAAAATGTTTTGAAATTAAAAAAAAATGCTTTGTTTGTAAACATTTTTAAATTAGTAGTGTAAATAAAACAGTATTAAAATTTAAATTATAGGTTCCTAGTCCCCTAGATATATAACCACATAAATATTTTATGTTTTAATTATTTTGAATTTTCAGTTTACTGTCCGGAATTCTGAGTAAGGAGTTTCAGCAATGAAAAAAAACATTTAAATATGGTTATTCTGATAATTATAATATTTTATAACTTAGGTAATATTATTATTTTTACAATGACATAATTTACAAAATAACATTTCCCGTATACCTACATAACCGTATGGAGTATAGTACCTACATCTAGTCCATCAAAATCAATATTTTATTCACTTGATAGTTGATATTGAAATAAACTATTCAACAACAACTATTAAGTATTAACTACAAGTTTCAGGGGATTAAAAATTCCACCCGAAGTGAACAGATAACAATAAGGTCCGCCCGGGAAAATTTCCAGGTAGAAAAAGCTACATGTAAATACCACCTGAAAAAATATACAAGTACAAAAATGGATTTGTAAATTCCACCAGGAAAAAATTAATATTTTTAAACCAAGTGTTCCGTGACTGTAAGATGCAACTGTACTATACTCAAAATATAATTAGAAAATATGAGTATATTAAATATCTATGGATGATTATGTAAAAACGTGGCTATTTATTTTGGGGAATTTGACAAAAAAAAAAAAAATAATAATATATAGGTGATTAGATTTGATTGATTTTTAATTTTAATTTTAGAATTTTAGATAATTATATTTTGACCTGTCTTTATCATTGTAATCATTACTATTTTTACGAATTTTATTAATTATAATATAATATATTATATTTAATAATATATTATATGACTTAAAAGTATGTGAAAATTGTATTGACTTAGTTTGTGAAATATAAATGTATTTTATTTATGATTCATTTATGTTATGACTCGTATTATTATCAATATAAATAATATGAGTAATATGACACATTCACAAATTCGTATATTAACAGTAAGTAGGTAATGAATGTATTCTATTTAAACCTATTATATATTATTTGTTACATTATGTTACATTATAACTGTCACTCTTGTCAATAAGGCCTTTATACAAATAAATAAATAAATATTCAAAACTACTTTGTATAAATAGGTGCATGGTTTTAATTGAAAAACACAAAAAACTAACTTTAAACTTTTAAACTTCATTAAACAATAAGAACTTCTTACCTATAGGTAGAATGTGTTTATTAATTATAATTTTTTTTTCTGGTAGAATTTATATGTACCTTTTTGCACCTGTAGTTTTTTCCGTTTTCGGGTTGAATGTATATGTACCTCATTTTACATGTAGTTCATTTAGGGCGAAATTTACATGCACCCGTAGTTTTATCCCCAATAAGCAACAATAAAATTATTATGTTTTATTATATTTTTCACATAACTATGTTATTTGCGTCCACGATTTTAGATACAAGTAAACTACTAATAATGATGCGGGGTACCATATATTATTTTCAAACAAGTAATTAAATCACTTGCAGTTATTTAATGGAAATTATACAAACAATTAAAATAGCTTTCAATATTTTTGTGACTTTATATTATTCATATTTCATAATACGATATTATGAGAACATTTATGGCTGAAGTTTCTTTTTAAAAGTGTGTACCTATGTCACGCTTAATTACACAGTTGCAATGTGCCTGTATGTTTTACATACGTATACTTATTAGTTATTGTGTCCTTAGATTATCAAATTGTATAATATCGTGAAAATAATATATATTTTGTTGATACTCAAATAATATATTAGGTATTTTTATGATGAATATACAACTTGTCCGGTTTAAATATGAAGCCAAAAATTCATCTAGTATTCAATGAACGACAAATCCTGCATGTGAATCATATTTTCATGCCAGATTTAATAAATCATTTTATACATACGTCTCGACCAAATATATTTTTATTTTTAGATGCTTAAAATATTGTGTATATACCTTAATAACTAATTTATCTAGATAAATAAATATTAAGCTCATTTTTTGTGAAAAATAGTATAGAATCACTCTATTATACTATTTAGTATTTCAACTTCAGAATGACATATAAAATAAGTAAGTACTTATTATTTCTCGTATGAGTGTATGTCCAATAACTATAAACGTAAATAATTACTTTTTTTTTTTTTTATTGTGGTATCGAGGACTGGAGGAGGAACTATGGTGCCAGTACTTCTCCTCCAGCCCCCGAAAACGTAAATAATTACCTACGCGAATTCTTACGAGGAGCCAATTATAATTTGTTAAAATATTCTATATAAAAATCGACTGAAGAAGCATAACATATTAATATTATTTTCTATGACTTTATTTTGATTTCAAAAGAAAATGTATCCAAATATACTACAGTGCAGTACATTATTATAATATGTAAATTGTAAATATTACCTATAATGAAATATACTAAATAATGTCTCCGATATAATATAACGATAGTAGAAGCGTTAGAATAATATGAATAACCTGTCTATCTCTACGAAGGACTTGTGAATAACATATAGGTGACGTGATGTGCGTCTTACAATATTGACACGCCGCCTTCGCAGTTCGAAATCCTCGGGAAACGTGGGACGCGTTTCATCGGACCAGAAATAATGAGGATCGCAAATAGTATAATGCCATTGATGATTATATAATTAATAATAATGATAGTACGTAATAAACTCGTAGCGATGGAATTTCGTCGTACAACACACAGCCATTAATAATATTCGCATTCGCGGTCGACGGCGGCGGAGAGCCAACGGTTTGATTGAGAATCGATCGTCACTATTACCACGGATCGTAGTGAAAAAAAGCCGCCGTCGACTACACTGCGTTTCTCTAATGCTATCACACTGGTCACTGTACAACAAAACTCGTGAAAAACGAAGCAAAAATAGTTTTTGTATCGCTGATCATCGTGTGGTCGAAAGCCTTTGTTTTGAATTACAACTACCAGTGGCGTACATAGGGGGGAGGCCCCCTAGGCCAGGGCCCATACTGAAATTTTAGGTTCAATTAAAGTATTTCATGTATATCTATATTCTACACTGATTACAATTTTTCACCAGGATTAATTTAGTCGGTTGCAGATTAAAATCGTTTTTGAGAAATCCACAAGGAAATGATTGTCAGGACTTGCTTTGATGACTTCGATGTTAAATTCACAGTTACTTAACATAAAAAAATATATTTATATATGAAATTGTCAATATTTTTTAAAAAAGAATTAAAAAATTAATTTTACATAATTATAAAATGAAATTGCTAAATTTTTATTTATATTGTATATGTCGTAATTATAACCAATCAGCTCCCTAAAATATGTATATATTGACAAAATTGGCCCATAGTGAAAATATTTTGTATATACGCCACTGAAAACTACGGTAACGGCTGATTTTTACCAACAGTAAAATGTTTCCAGAGGAGCGTAAAATACCTTAGGTCAGTTTGAACCATCGATAAAAATGTACTAGGCTGATATTTTAGTACAATACTAACAGTAAAGTGATTCCACCGGTTGGTAAGAATAACTCTATAGGTTGATATTACCTAGGGCTGAACCTAGTGTGTGTGTTGGGGGGAGGGGTAGGGTGGTCATGATACTCCCCCCAATAATTTGTTTTATTAATTTTTTAGTTGGCCACTTATGAAAAACTGATAAATTATACATAATGGCCAATTGACTTGAAAAAAATTGTGATAGTGATGTTGATTAAAAGTTTATGGTGAGAGGGATTATTAATTCCAATGTTAGTATAGGTACCAGCCAACCAAACTATGTCATTCTGATGCCTCCTGGAAGTTAATTTATTATGTACAAGTATTTTCTAGTACCTGCTGGCTGTCGGACAAAAGAAAAATTAAGAAAAATCGGGAATTTTTACTCAAAACTAGTTAATGGAAAGACAGATTAACACTGAGAGCTCGATTCGGGAGATTGCGTGTATTTTCTCAAGATTTTTCATTCATTTTACTTCAAGTGAAGAGTATTTGAATGTATTTGATAATATTAGTAGAAATTGTACTTACCCAACGTATACAGTTAGTTATAAAAGCGTATAAAGTTTCGATAACAGAATTAATTTATTATAAAAAGTAAAATAACTACCTAATATAAAACTATATCTATACATCCGTAATCGGAAGGTAAAAATTGTTTTCCACCAGAGTATATACCTGACTATTTTTAGTTCGATTTTTTTTCGGTAATTAATGTTGAACATTTAATACTTATGGTTCCTCGTAAATTTCAATCTTCCATATTAATAATAGAAAAATAATTATTTTATCGATATAAGCATATAATAGAATATTCTTAGAATTAATATATAGGCTAACCAACCAAGGTTAGGAAAAAAAAAAAAAAGTATGGAACACACAAAACAACAAATTAAACCAAATTAAACAAACGGTCAAAAGATGGAGAAGAAACCCTAATATCTGCACCTCAGATGTAAAAAAACTAAATCGGGCCAGAATTGGTCACACGAGACTGACTCATGAATATTTAATGAAGAAAGGTGACCCACCCTTATGCCAATCATGCGGGACCACAATTACAATCAAACACATCTTTGAAGAATGTAGAATGTATGAAAAACAAAGAAAGGATCTCAATATAAGCCACCAAATTGGAACTAGTCTAGGTCCAAATCCAGACAACGAAATCGACACCATTAAATTTTTTAAATCAATTAAAATACTAAATTTACTTTAGTCAACACTTATAATGTACTAAATACCTAATAACTATTTATAACTGTCTTATCTTATTTGCTTATTTATTTATTTATTTTATTGTCTTTTTTTTTTCTCTACTTTCCATTTTATAAATGTATGTAATTATGTTTATAATGCTATGCTAATGACCTAGCTGTCGAAGCAGAAATTGTTAATTTCAAGAACAATAAAAAAAATAAAAAAAAAAAAAAAATATATAGGCTGACAGATCGCTTTCCCTCAGAATCGTTATTCGTGTGCATTGAATTCAAATTTAAAACATCCATTACTGTGATCTACTCAAACTCAATGATGATTTACACCCAACACCTACTAGTATGCAGCAGGGTGACTTTTCCGGTTTTATTTTCTTTTAGAAATATAACTGACCCATATCATATTCCGCACAATATAATAACAATATTAATAAAATAGGCAGTTAGCTATTATAATTCAGTATAGATGAAGATACTAACATGTTATACTTTAACCTTTAGGTGTAACGTGGGGGAAAAGTGCATAGTATTTGCACCACGTCCGACTCGTCTGAGCTAATGATTATAATTTATAATGAATAACAATAAAATATAAATGTATCCCAAGTGACGATATGAACAGATAATAAGTTATAACATTTTATTCAAGCAATCAAAAATTAAAGATTGCTTTTGATATAAATTATTATATAATTATTGTACAGTTATTAAATTCAAATTAAGCTAGACACCGTTGTATTTATATTTTTTTTCTATACATAATGTGAATTATTAATAATATTAAGAAATTATTTATTTTTTATTATAGTTTAGATAAATAATTTCATATAATATTTTGACTTTAATATCTAGATAATTGAGACTACAATCTAAATTGTATGTGTACATTGATACATTTTATTCGACTTTATTTTATTTTTATTTAGATAATTTTTAACCCATCTTCACCAAACATTGTAGGTATGCAATATTATATATATACGTTTGATGATTATTGTATAGTTAGGTATATGAGTTGAAGAGTAAGTACTGATGCACTTGTTCTTTATCACTGTACATTGTTCATAAACAGCATATTACTATACTTCAATATCTGATTTATTATTTGTTATTCTTTGAACTTTGTTCAATATCATTATTCCTATAACTCGGTTATTGTTTATTTGAAAATCTTTGATAAAAACAATAAAAAAATATTTAAGGTATTTTTTTGGATGAAGGTAATTTATATAGAGTTTTGTTTATACCTTGAGTTTCCTTTTTCAGTTAATCGATAGCAAAATACGTCCATATTTTTATTTTTATTTCATATTTTACAAAGGATACATTTAAATTATATATTTAATAATGAATTGCAAAGACAGCAATTTTATTTTAGTAATTTTATGTCCATAAAAAATATAACAATATGAATTCTTAAAGATATTTATTTTTTTTAATGATGTAAATGTTTAATAAATTATAATACAGTTGCAATGTTAAGTATAATGATTTGACTAACTTACAGGTATAACATTTATCATGCATTGACGATATTTATCTTCCATGCATGTAAAAAAAAAAAAAATAGAAAAACCATTATGTTTTTCTGGTCTTTAGATGTCAAATTTTGGAGAGGTAATAATGAACACAGATTTGTTAAAAAATGTAATACTACCTATTGTTTTAAAAAATCATACTTTATATATTTTATAAATCTATCTTACTTTTAATATCATTATTATTTTTTTTTAACTTACCTTGTGTTCTTTCAATTATTATTACATTATGGTAAATTATTGGCATCGGTTTTGATCTAATATATATTCGCTCGTCGTAGTTTTAAAATTATACATTATAAAAAATACCTCTTGGCTTGTCCATTATTTATTATTACACAAACATACAAACTGCAGCTTATAATATTACATTTACACCAAGTTTCACTCAAACATAAGAAATGACTCTTTGCATCCCCACACTCATAATAATGAATAAGTCACTTCAATTGTAATCTGTATACTTAATTAATGTAGGCGCAAATACGGAGAGTGCCCCGGTAGATTCCTCTATAGTCTATAGGTATAGTCTATGCAACTTCCTATTAAGTGAACACTTATAATTCAGTATTTACGAACATTAGACTTTTGAGAAAATAGGATATTTGATTTTTAAATAATACCTATTTCTCATTGTAATTATTATTTTTTGTACATTTACGTTACGAATAAAAAATAATTAAATAAAATCACTTTGAAGTAACTATTTAGGTATTATTATGTGCTATAGATGTATTTTTTCGAATAATTATCCTCAATTGAATAATAAAAATAATAAATTATTAAACATATTAGCATATTATTATTTTATTAAAATTAGTTTTAATAAAAATAAAATATTTGTTATATTATCAAGTATGGTATCATGTGGAGGATCAATGGTCCCAAAACTTTTTTGACAGTAACTATAATAGGTACTATACTAGTGTCTAGTACTAGGTATATTAAAATACATTTTTTAAATATATACAATGTGTAACAAGTCTCAATAACAAATGAATAAAATTAAGACTGTCCCAGCTAATTTTGTAACTTATTTATTATTGAAATCTAATTTCTACAAATAATTACTTAATGGATACCCACACTAAATTATTTGATTTTTTATCATATTAATTATTTATACATTTGAGATGACTAATTTATTGGCCTAATTTTATCATTCAAATAGTATATAAAATAAAAGATAAATTATAATTACCTCTCATTTATTCATATACAATTAAAGTTTCAAATTTCCAATGAAATTATTATACTGTTGTTTATATTGAAACTATTATATTAACCAATTATTGAACCTGCTGATAAAAACTGGCAATCACCAATCAGCACACATTACTTTCTTAATCGCGTATTTACAAACTGTGGAGACACACTTCACTATAAATTATAAGTAAATTCACTTTGTGTACGACTTCGGGAATGCGTTCACTAAAAATCTATTATGGATATTGATGCAATAGCTACCTACTATTTTTATAATATGATTTTCCACGATAAGATAGAAAGATGGAAGATACTGCAATTTTTTTTCCTAGACTCCTCGAGTCTGTAGTTTAAAAAATGTCAATAAAAATATATACAGTAATACTACATACTCATGTTACATATCGCATAAATACCATGGTCACTTTTCTAGTAATTTTCACTGTTGTACATGCTGTCTTACAAAAATATATCAAACCAACAACATAACAATATAAAATCCCATCATAAGTTTGTAAGAGTCTACACCACTCTAGAAAGAAATTATAGGTAATATAGGGTATTCATTTGACAATATTATGCTTTTTTCGCACTTACAAATAATAATATATTTTATACACATATATATACGTATGTATATATATATATATATCATTCATATTAAACAGATAATATGAATGAACACAACGTTGTAGGTAAACAGTTTGTAGAGATGAACAAATGTTTAGAGCCGAAACTTTTTCCATGCAGCAAATAATGGTTAAATACAAATTATGGACAAAAGTTTTCAAACTGGAAGCCAAAAACAGAAAATACGGCAACAATAATGGCAAACTACCAGCTATAAAATTTGATCCTGTTGAGAAATCGGTTCTACCTTCGTTGTTTTACACATTATGAGAAATTCGTATATATACTAAATATAATGTATATAGCATTAATAAAATATTTTAAAGTTAATTTGTTTCAATTATACTTTACCAGTTACATTTTATACACTTTATTTCAAGAAAACTTTTTTTGTTCTCGAACAGATTTACAAGAAAAACTAATTTAAATATGTTATACACTTAAACATAATATACATAATATATATATACATATAAATCCATAATAAAGGTAATTCAAATGTACAAGAAAGTGGACTTTTAGAACACATAATATAATAATAATATATACATCAATCCTGGTTATGAAATTCTTTAGAATGTAAAACAAGTTTTTAAAATAATATATATATATATATATATATTATGTATTCATTTAGTTATAATATTCATAGCTGTACCTATTATTTATATTTCTGATTAAATATTAACTTAAAATAAAAAAATAATATCCATGGACCATGGTGTTCGTGTAATTATAAAATTTCGACGCACATTTGATGTCTATATTTTCTAAACGACCGCTACAAAAAAAAAACCATACTTATCATCTTTTATATTTTATAATTAACAATAGTTATAAGTTAGTTGTATTTTTTGTATATCAAAAACTTATAACCTTGAGTATTTTTGAGTTAAAAATTTTTTTATGGTTTTGCTTTACTTTGATTTAGAAAATATTAATTAATAATATAAGATACACTCGACACGCGTGATTTCGTAATAAAAAAATAAAATAAATATTAATTTTTCATTAGTTTCTATATAATTTGTTATTATAATTATATATTTGTAGAAAAAATAAATAATTATTTATAGACTTTTGAGCAAATCCTAGTGCTTATTACAGTGTTATAATTTATTTTTATGTGATGAATACTGTTATTTGCGGTTTTCACTTTTTTAAAAAAAGATTTCAGAAAAATGCTTCATAAAGTTTGAAAGCACATTTTGAAAAGATGTAAAACGTATGGTTTGTCTTTGTCCGTCGCAATGGAGTTTAAACAAGAAAGTCAAATAGAAATTTAAAAAAAATTTGATTCTTTGAATTAAAAGTCTTAAAAAGTCTTAAAAATAAAATATCAGAAAAAAGCTTTATTTTTAACGTACCCAGCTATTAACCACCCTAAACACGTATTGGTAAGTTGAATAGTTATAATGAATGTATTTTTTTAAACAAACGAGCAGACCATTGAGAACGGTAGAGTGTAACCAAACAGTAATAATCAAACATACTTATATTGTGCAGTATAAACCATTTTTTTAACAATGTGTATGCGCACTCTAAATATCCTATTTGCGGTGCGTGGTAAGTGGTAAGTGGTAAGTGGTCCCAGTAATTTGTAAACTTACGTCTGTATATGCATGTCATAATATAGATACGGGTAGGGGAGCAAATTAATAAAAAGTTGTCTAACTCATAACAGGTGGTTTTACGGTTAATCCCTCCACATAATTATAACACAATTGAACAATTACGCGTTTAAAATGCGTACAAGAGATGCACTGCAGTGGATGATGAAGTCGAGTGAAAAAGAAAACAACAAAAAAGGCCCATTTGGATTTTTTTCCTTTTTCATACGCCTTGAAGAGACCCTTATTCTTGTCTGTTATCTAGCTATGTTAATAACCCGCAGGTGTTTTGTTCATTACCAACTCTTCTTTCTCTCTCTACATCTCATTCACTTTTTCTCCACCTCTCATCACATCGCGCCCCTCTTCAAGCCTTGTGTCCTCTCTCTCTCTCTCTCTCTTGCTCTGTCTCTCTCTCTATATCTCTATGTTCCTCTTTCTTTCTCTCCGTCTCTATTATTATGTGCTCCGGTGTTTTTCGATCTCATTATTGGCGGTGAATTTAGCGCCACCTCTTCACGTCTTCTCGACGAGTATATAATGGAGAGAGGCTGCAGTTAACTGCAATATTTCTAAAGTTTATATTTTATGTTGACCTACGTCTGGGGGCCTCTAGGCACTACCGTGGTGGTCATTTTATTATATATAGAGAACACTGTCACTTTATAATAAACTTGCGATTTTGACGAAAACCGCAATTAGGATAATAATATCGCGTCCAAATGTGTACACCGCCAACACTAGGGCTTTGCCGCACGTCCGATATAGTTTCGACGACAGCGTCATCGTCCGTAACAAATTACCAACTGCCAAGCACCGGCCACTTGTATTTGATCGCCAAAACATTTAACAACGTTATCATCTGAAGCGTCCTGGTTATAAACGCGTGGCAGGGAATTGGTGTCACTGTATGGGCACGGTAAAGGTCGTGTATACACAAGGGGTTGACGGTTAGTCTGAAATTTGTGACGACAAACCATTGAGAATTAAGGAACATTGTGATATGTTATTCCCACTAGTTTTATAATAATTTATAAGTCTCTGTATATCATATTGTATTCATATTTTATTGAAAAAGTATACCATGGTTACGATTGCAGTGGCGTCACTATATGGGTACTGAGGTACTACTTCAGTCTACCTCGTCGTTAAACCTACGAAAAGTTAAATATATCTATATTAATTCGCACAGAAACCAAACTGTTTCAAAAGATATAGTAGCCTAAGTATAAACAAATGGTGTACTGTGTACGTATATAATAAAATATTAGGTAAGCATTTTTTTATGTGTATATGATGTATAATTTATAATATATTAAAACAGTATCCCAGTGCATAATGATATTGCTGTTTAGGTTTGGCAGTCGCACTCGACGTCAAAAGTCAAAACGACTCACGAATATGTACCACTCGTAAAAACTTTTATATTAAACCATCTTCTATAATATACTCGTACATCCCGTTCTTTTCTAATATGATATAGCCGGTTTTATTAACGCAAAACTCGCATATAGTTTACGCGGTATACGCGTGAGCACAAACACATTTTAGAACAAACGAATGTATGTAGTTGTTGTCTGCAGTATAGAAACTCTATATAACTATAACGCGATAACTTACTGCAACTGTAGCATCAAGCAGAAATACGAATGGGAGACAAACTTCAAACCGCGACAGATGTTGTATACAACCCTCACCCACCCCCCCCCTAGACCACATACCACCGCCGTAGGTAAGACGTGATTTCTATTTACGCGAGATAGGTACTCGGCAGTAAGTAATGCATTTGTAGTTCAAATATTTAATTTTATAACTAAGGTTTTCACGTCAAAATAACGACAATAATTGTTATTTAATATAATATTGTACAATTATTATACTTGTTTTCATTCTTAATTTTTTTTTTGAGCATTGAAAACGTACCGGATCCACAACAGCCATCCACGGCTATGCAGACTGAGGTTTTTAAGCCCAACACAAAACCTGTCCTGCCAGTGCATTTTCAACGGCGAATCGATGTTGACGAGACCTAAGAAAAGTCTCATGCGAAAATTGAGATACCGGGAATCAAGACTTGACATCCGATATTGTAGGTGACCAGCAGGAAACTCCAACAGCTGAATGTGTTCGACGTAGGCCGCTCCTATCGGCTTTGGGGAGGCGACTCCTTAACGTCGGCATAAGAGGTAAAACGAATAACATTTTAATGACATTTATCGAAAAAAAAACTAAACAAATTTAAAATTTAAATTGTATGTATATCTACTGTCATTTGTTATAGAACAACACCAAAAACCAAAACCGATTTAGTAAAAAACCGATTTTGCTTAAAATTTCTCGTTTTCCTTATTTTTTTTATTTTCCCAGAGTGCTTTGTAATACTATTTAAAATTTTCAGTTTTGAACTCCTCATGCATCATTTAGATTCACTTTCGAACAAGATACTGAAGTTGAAAATCGAAGCATTTTAACTGTCCCTAAAGGTAATGACAGACACAAAAAAAAAATTTTAAAAAGACACACATTATTGTAAAACCAATACATTTTATATGTCATTTTAAATGCATTTTCCAATCCGTTTGATCTACATTGGATTTTATTAGTGTTTACCTGCTTTAATATACAATAACAACTTATCCACTCATTATACATGCAGATACATACCCACACGCAAAAATAAATTACGACTACAGCTCTGAAAATGAATTACGAATATTTAATATTTACCATTTTAAAGGGGAAGGAGCAATGTAAGCTCCATTATTCCCATTTCTCGTTTTAAATTAGTAAATATTCCTGGGAAGAACCAATATATTATATACCTATTTATATATATAATAAATACAGTATTAATAACTACTAAAACAACTAATTCGTTCCTATTTCTAATTAAACATTAAGAAAAAAAAAAATTAGTTAACTTCAATGTAATAAGGTAATATTCGATCTACTCATACAAACTCAAATTGCTTTTAGAGGTGTCTTATAATTTTCTAAACAGAACCCATA
>WHPZ01587579.1:0-26180 GCA_016617965.1 Macrosiphum rosae | reverse complement strand
CATAGGCTGTATACAATATGCAAAATTTTTCAGAGTCCTAGGACTCTAACTTTAAAGGCGGGGCTACTTGGTAAAATCATATGGACAAAAACCTAAATACGCCACTGACCCATATAAAAACTTTTAGATACCAGACACAACAGATATAAAACATTTTTATACCTACTAGTAAATTATAGCTATTTAATTGTTATCAATAACTGTAAGCTATCCCAATTTAATGGTGACTGGATAGTTATTTCCATTTGCTTGTAAACATAAAACAATAAGTAACTGGTTGAATACAAAAAACTTGCGAAACAATTTGTAATCAATAAGTAGTACAAACTATCCATAAATAAATAAAATTAAAAAGTTACTATGGCAATTTTATTGTTTTAAAAAAATATATAATATATTAAATGTTTCAACGAAAAGTATAATATAGTAATTACAAGCTAATTCGTTTTTAATCAAAAGGTGGTGTAACAAATCACAAAATTTAATTTATCGTACATAGAGTACAATTTAAATAATTTTATTATTGCTTCATCAGATGAACGATTTGATTTACTGTTTCTGTATTACAATTTTAGGAACGTTCATATAATTTAAAACAGTTATGTGAATTTTTAATGAGTTTATGCATTTCTTAAATTTCTTTGTAAACTATATATTATATTTTATCTGTAATACGTTGTACTGTAAAAGATATTATAATATTTTTAAGTAAACTAAAATAATGATTGCATTATCTATCGAGGCATATTATATGATATTAAGACATGATTATGTTATATTACGAATAAAAGAAAAGAGGAACAGGATGATAAAATATAAAACAAATTTATAACAATAAATGTTTATTGTATTAAATTGTAAATATTTAAATATTGTACAATATTGACAATTTTAGGAATTTAAAGATAAATTTGATGTTGGCTGGAATAAATTTGGTGAGGCCTTATGCTTCTTGGAGGTTGTCTCTTATGTCACTTATTATTAAAAATATATTAAAATTAAGACAATATAGAGTTATTATTATTATTAAGATTAAAAAGAGCCGTTGTCGTTAAACATAATATTATAAGCTCGACAGTTTTTACAAAGTTATAGCAATACTATGTACAAATAAATGATGGGTGTGTGTACTGCGATACATTTTATATTTACACATTATGTTAATAGTTGTAATAATTAGGATTTTGGGGTTTGACATGATTGAGTGTAGACATTTATCTAAAATGGTCGTTATTCATGTAACTAATGGACTAATGATACTTTTAAATTCTTTGATAAGTATAGAAGTATTAATAGTATTATCTGATAATATACCATATACATGTGTTGGTTGGTTGGTTGGTTGGCTGCACGGTCTTAGAAGATAAGGCCGGATAACTTTACTTTATCAGCTTTCCGCATACGAAACTTAAAACGTTTCCTATATCGACGACTTTTTGTAATATTAGCATAGATAGTTGATGTGTTTGCAGTGCTCGAATTGGGAAAAATTAAGTAGAGAAGCTCAACCCAACGATTTAAAAATTGAGTTCCGTGGGCGAAATTGCTCAAAATAGACCCCCCACACCCCCCACGATCCTACCTAAATTCATTTTGAATACCACTTTACAATAACACATTTTGATTTCCAAATAGGTATAATATATTTTGATAGCAATATCTACATCTTACATTGTTACAGTAGAAAAAAAAATTAATAATAATCTAGGTACCTGGTTATTCAATACATTATAAAATAGATATAAAAAAATTAATAATTATTGTTTTTGATTCAAAAAAGACTACATATTTTGATAAGTATAAAAAAATTCAAAAACACCGATGATACCATAACTGAAACTGATAACATTTCATTCGGAACCCGATTTAATATAATATTACTATCACACGCTAGTATCTGTGCCTTAGATAATATACTTGTATATAATTATGATCTATGATCTGTGAACTATTGAATATAAAGACAAAACACAAGATGATATTATAATTAATTATTAAACTCTTGTCAAAAAAAAAATTGATATGAAATATTAAACTTCGTTATATCATTGACATCAATTGAAATTCACATTTTAATAAAAATTATTTCGGACATTAGTTTGTACCGTCACCCCGTCCAAATAAATAAAAATAGTAGGGGAGCTCAGTCCCTCTGCACCCCCCCCCCCAATTCGAGCACTGCGTGTTTGACGTGTATTGAATAGGATATTATTATTGTAATTTTTAAATAAAATTGATTATTAAATATTAATAAACATTAATAAAAAAACGTTTAATGTCTGTGTTATTTTTTAAATATAATAAAATGATATCAACATTTTTAAATATATATATAAGCTGGTCATGTGTTTTACATGCTTCAGCTGAAAACGGGGAGAGTTGCTTATGTTTTCAACTGGGGACTGTTTCTCACGTACCTACTACTTATCATTAGATGAGAAAAACACGATCGTGGGGAAACAGAAGTTGATAAATTTAAATTAATATCGTCTCGTTTAAGAACTCTTTCCAGTACTCACATATCGAACATAATATTGTAAGGCATAATGCATATCGATTATCGATGGACTTTGGGCTGTACAAAACAGCAGGATCGCAAAAAGACGTGTGCACTTGACCGGCAAACCCATAATCATGATACACATGATACATATGATACACCATCAAGGTATGATCAGAACTTTTTGACGGTCAGATTCTTCAGTAGGACTTAGCGTAACGTATAGTAATAATAATTTGATTATAATAATATGATAACTTTGGTAAAAAAGTGACGTGTTGAGCAGATTGGTTCAACTCTGGACTTTTGCGATCATATAATATGTTCTTTATATCATGCCCTGACTGTTCTCATTATTTATTATTATTAATATTGCTTTTATTTTTATCATAACTTCTGTTATCAATACCAGGTACCTAAGTTATTATTATGATTAATTTTGAGACATCCAAAAAAACGATGACAATAAGGATCACATCAGCAGTGGCTGGTGTATGGTACTTACGCTGTAAACTTTACAACAGTAACAATGCAAAATACAAATACACAATGAGTATTTATAGGTATATGTGTATTTCACACTCATTATACACGTCGTTTCAATGATTGAACGGGATTATCCCTCTCAATATAGGCAATAGATATACATATAACAATAATATGGTATCAACTATTAGATTAAAAACCTTTTAAAATATATTTTTTAGCCAAAATAAATATGTTTTATTGTTTATTTATTTTAGATATCCTTATTATATAGTACATGCATTTATATTTTCTGTAAATTGTGTTACCCTTATATCATATCATTGTTATATATTCTCATTGTGTCAATATGGGTTATCAGTGGTGTCACCCGAGATAATAAGTCACAGGGAAATCTATCTGGAACCATAGGTTATAATATAAGATACACAATATTGTATATATTGTATATTATATACACAGAAATAAAATAAACACCAAGAATTGCTGCAGGCATCAATGTTTTAACTAAAGAAATGGGCGTTTCGAAGAAATATCGTGAACCTAATCTAAAAAGGAATTTGTGGAAGGTTGTTCGCAGTGGGACTTTAGGTCTGAGTTCACGGTCGGCAGGATAACCCAAAATCGAGCTATTCTAATATGATATAAAAACAAAATAAAAAAAAAATATATTTACAGACTACAGTTATTTCACTGCAAATAAAATAGAGCATGTATTAACAAAAAAAGTGAAGGGGATCGCAAGGGATTTTACACACGTTTTAGACCAATAAGCGGTGATAAATTACACATACTTCGGAATGTCTGATTTGAATTTTTAATATATGTATGAACTTCCCAGGGACTAGGAAGTCGATTTTCAATTTTCAATTTTCAATTTTAAAGGACCTTAAAATCAATTTTCAAAAACCTCAAGAAATAATTGAATTACTTTTGTAATTATGTTGGGCACATCTGATTTTAAATCAAGAAAGTGATTCCTAAAGAGCATATTCTAGAAGCTTATAAATCCAAACATTTTTTTCGAAATTACAATCGAACATCAGGAAGTATGTTTAATTTACTACCGCTTTTAGTAGTTATTTATAGTTATGCAAACAAGAATAAATTTCATTTTTCACATTGATTGACAATTGCATGCGCGTTTGAGAGTTGCTTCCGGCGGTGGTTGCCCGACTCGGCGTGACAGGGCTTCTCGGAAACAATTAGCCGATAAGGATCGCTGGATAGGTATGGAAAAATAACAAAAGGGCGACAATAATAATCAATACAAATAATAATATTTTTAATACAAAAGGGCTTCGAACTATTTTACAACAGATAGAGCAAAACCAACCACATACCATCCTCTACAACCACTAGAGTATCAACATACATACAAAAAAAAGTATTCTTATTTGAAATAAGCAAAGGTTGATAAATGTATATGGTGCATTCTATTAAATCTAATAAACAAATAATTTTATCATGACTATCCACTTACCATTTTCTTAAGATATACGTATGGCTTATAGCCACTTGAGGTGGTGCTATACTGCTATTGCACCTACAAAAATTAAGAATGAGTACTGGTGGTGTCTGGTAGAAATGGTAAATTAAAAGGGTTTACAGCTCTTAATACTTAATCATAATATACGACAAGTAAATGATTTATTCATCTCATTATTTTATAGTCGTTTCTAAAATAGGTATTACTTGAATGTTCTAAGCTTGTAGGTGGGGGGTAGTTACAAAATAGTAATACCGTTGTCCGCCACTTGGGTCGTCTATCCTCCGCCCGTTAATGCCAACGAGTGCACTGGCACTGTGTTATATCAAACATAAAAACATATAGTTTTTATATACATGTTTTAAACGTCAGTAATTTCAAGTGCATGAAAATAATATAATAACGATTGTATCTGTATCCTCGGTGCTCCGAAAATAGAACATTTTAGATCTCGGGGCCGCCGAGACAGATGAGCGGAAACCAAACGGACAGGACACACCGTAATGGAGTGCATATAGGTGTACTATATTTATATATATGTGGTGGTGTGCCATCGTACGAATTTAGAAACAGATAGAGCTTGTCGTATCGTCGTCATCCTCATCTGTTCGGCCGTCGGATAATATAATAATCATAATATTGCACAAGTGTCCCGCCGAGTTAATATGACAACCTTTTGGCAAGCATCCATCTAGCCCGAGATATGACGATCTCGAGGCCGGCAACAACCAGCAAACTTACTATACACATATTATACGTATATCACGATCATATATTGTGCCGAGTGCGTCTAAATCGGGCTTAATGACCTCGCGACGCGTATATTATTACACGTTTACCGACAATCAACGAAACGATTTTTCGGTTCCGCCGGATGGACGGATAAAAAAAAAATTATGTTTACGTGTCCTTCGACGTGACGATTTATCACGAGTTCGCAGACACGAAATCACGGCACATAATATGCTCTGTATTTTTCTGATATTGCCCATGATTCACCACCTCCTCCATTGCGTAGATCAGCAAAGTGTTATCAAAATCTCGCTACGAACCTTAATCATATAAATAATATTAAGTTTTCGGTTTTGAAACGTTTTGAATATTATTATTATATTATATGATCAAACATTCCGAAGCCGTTTTGAGGTGACAACGACGCAATGCCTTGAATATTCCATATTATTATATTATAATATTATGAGGACATGTTGACATTTTTGTCACGCCATTTTGGGAATTTTCTGCTCTCGGGTTTTCAGAAAATCGCATACGATGAAAATTACTCAGAACTGAAACTTTTTCCTAAGCGGTACTTTCCAACCAAATAATTTAACCTAACGAAAACACATTTATTAACTATTGACCGATTTCCCGCGATTACCTCAGGCAGACGTGGTGTGTATATGCAATGATTAGGCGACATTTGGTCGCAAAATAATATAAGCACGCTTTAGAAGAGGCAAGAGTTATATATCATTTGGTTGAAAATAAAATATTTCGTGAACTATTTTATAACTAGAAGTAAATAATATATCGTAATAAAATTGAATATTTGTATGAAAAAGTATTAGTATAAGAGATATGTTGTTAAATAAGAATAAAAATATTAATTGTAAAAAAAAAATATTACCATTATATTATATCCATCTATGTAAGTAGTATAATATAATTATTGATTTTAATTATAACTTTGAATTTTCGCTCACATATTCCTCGGAAAGTTGTGATGTACAACAAAACTCAAAGTTCGTAGCTAACTGACCCAAAAACTACTTTACCAATTTTAGCGAAAATTTCAGAGATTATTCTCAGAAAAATTATAAAAGCTTAGAGAGTAATTAACTTACGTTGAAAAATATATCAAATGCTATGGTCACAGACAGATTGCCCACCTCGGTCGAATTAGTTTCGATGCGAATTGATTGTGAACTGTAGGCACACTACAGCCAGGAAACACCACCATATTTTATGTTTGTTCATTTTTTCCCCGGTAAAATCGGTTTATAGGGTTATACAGCTAGTAATAAAATATACTGAAAAATATATAATTGGTATAAATATATTAATTATATTAATAATAAGCTTGCAATACATCCTATATTATTCACAATAAATATATAATATAATATATTACAACTACAACGTTTCCTAACATTTAGTTTTCCCTTACATAAATATTCATTTATTAAGTTTCTTTACTTTTATAATATACTTTCCATCTGTCATAAACTAATTTAACATTAAGTTTAAAGTTTAAATATTATAAACTTATAAAAATCTTATGGTTTTTTAATAAGTACATAAACTATCAAAAATTCAAAAATTGTTACTATGAAATGAACTATATATAAATATAATAGTATAACAATTTAATTTTGTTAAAATTGTATAACTGTTGGACTCGGCAGTTCACACAAATTTAATACCATGATTAAGTCGCTCACCACCTGCAAATGAAGTCGGTACATCACTTTTCAAGTCAAACGTTTTGATACTCGCTCATTTTGTCGTGACTAACAGTTAGTAAAGTTATTAATTTATCAACTAAAATAGACGAGACACCATTTAGAGACACCAAAATATAACAAATAACAATGCATAAAATTATAATGACTGTGTTCAATTTCTTAAAAACAACTTCAGATAGTTGTGTGACTTGTTTTGGTAGATAGACGATCGAAAAATATTGAATAATATTATATGTAATATTATTATTATTATTGTAGTGAGATCAACAAGTGAGCTAGTTAATTGGTTTCCTCGAACGTTCATTGGTATGCAACAAATGCTGAAATACCTATCCCTATCTGCCTGTCTAGTTAAAACACCTCTTCCGAGAAATCCTCATATTAGTACTGGATTACATAAACAATTTATGCAATTTAACGGGTTCACTAAAAATTTAATGGACCAATGGTGGGCCACTAAATCTTGTTTAAGGGACCATTAGCTCACTATTGATTCATTAAATGTTATGTGCAACCCAGCATGGGAGGTATAAATACCTAATGCCATATTATATAATATTACATAATAATATACATATAAATACAAATAAAATACCTATGTTACCCGCGTTATTACACTGAAAAAAAAGCGTTTAAATACTTTCTGAAGGTGGGAATATTTTGATTTTAGGTCACGGACAGACTGACACAGACCAATATTATATTTTTATCGAGTAGTGGTTACGAATTTAGAATTTATAATCATCTCCGAGATTTTCATTGGTCCGCGTCGCCATCGCGGTCGTTGAGAGAATAAAAGACAGATCCGCAGAGAATCGCCGGACTTCCTTCCGCGGGAAACACTGCTGCGCAGCGGTGCCACTGCATAACATTCCCGTTGTCACGTTTTTACGCGCGTTTCACCACGACAACCGCAACCAACAACGACCACTCTATGTATTATATACAAACGCGGTACCCTTTGTAACGACTATACCGCGCGCTCGCGCACACACGTGCCGGGTATAAGACAGTTTTCCCGGATTTTACGACTCATACGTGCGTGCCACTCGGGTTTATATTATGTATATTGTATCGTATTAAACGTAACAAGCGGCGACTCTATATGTGTGTGCGTATATACATAAAAGACCACCAGTCGGGCACCGGGTTAACGACGAATATACTAGATAAGTTCAAGTGTGTGTGGGTGTGTGAGAATACACGTACGGAAAGGCGCCGAGAATTAAACACGAGGATCCAATGGCCGAGCGCGAACCCCATACGATCGCGAGGTCCACCACTGTGCAATAAACGACCGGCCGTGGTTGACGACGGAAAGACCGCTATGTGCTGTATCGCTGCAGTAGGTACATAATATAATATTAATATCACAACGGATAATAATATAGCTACGCCGGAGGTGAATCTTGTAATATCAAAGAACCAAGTAATATAGAAACCAGGTACTAACGTTTTTGAAAATATTTCTAGTGTCTTTTAAGATTTTTCGTTTTTCTTTAATGGCGGGATAGATTTTTAATCCCTCATTTAGTCCGATATTTTCTAGAGAACTCCGATTTACAGAGTGTCTTCGTGAACATGATTTTTAGAGGCATGGCTGGCACTAACTTTTTTAGGCGGGTGGGTGATTGTGTTAGGGTGTAAATATATTAACTGTATATTTAACCATCTCTATTGAAAAAGTAATATCAATGTTGATTTTAATCATGTGTTATCACAATCAGCATATTATTATACAATAGGTTTATATGTTACTGATATACTTACCTATTCTAAGTAATAAAAACGCAAGGTGACCGACTGTACGCTATATGTAATAGGAGAACTGGGAAAATAATATTATATTTTATGCAATTATGCTTAGGGTATTTATCATTAGGAGACGGAAGTTATGGGTTTCATTAATGGTAATTGATATTGTAAAATAATATCAATGATTTTGTATGATAAAAAAAAAAAATTACATATAGGCAGGTTTTAATAAATTGTATGTGTCGGTGGGTGGGTACAGTGGCGTAGACAAGAGGGGGTCGTGGGGGTCAGGCCCCCCCATTGGCTTTTTATTACCTTACTAAAAAATTTTGAGAGGTTGGAGGATTTTCCAATTTCCCCCTCACATTTAGCCATGAAGTTTTTTTTTTATCCCCTCCCCTTTCAGAAATCATGTCTATGCCATTGGGTGGTTAGCTATAATATTTGCCCTTTTGGATAATATGTTTGTGACTTCATTGTCGATATAATATTATAAACATTGCATTTTAGGCGAGTAGTTTATTAGAAGAGGCAGGTAACACTAGCTACTTATTTTTCTGTTGAACAGAAAGATTCAGACCAGGATTTTCATATATTATATTACCATATAAAAACGTAATTAGACATTTACAAAGATTAGTAGTACAGAATGTAATACTACAGAACTGTAATGTGAAATATGAAACTATATTTTTCAATTGTTCTGATTAAATATCAAACTATCTTTATTCTCTCTTAAATTATTGACGTGACAAATATATTTAATTTAAAAAGTCAAAAGTGTATATGATTTATTCTTATCGGATTTTTAATATAATATTTTAGTAGGTACTTGTTAATGTATTGATCAGTAAAGTGGTTTTAACTTTTAAGATGTTGTAATTATATTTATTATTCAAGATATTCTATAATTACAATATCACAATCGTACTCAACATGTGAGTTGTTGGTACCTACTTATTATTTGTGTGGTACAGTGCAGTCTTGTGTGATGTAGAATACTGAAAAAGTTTACTCATTGTTCAAATTTAACTGAAATGGAAGCGAGCAATGTTTAAAACAATTAAAAGTTGTACCTATACATAATACATCTGGCTAAAAATAAATAATAAATAAATCAAAAAAAGTAAAACACTCGTAACTTATATTTTACCGACCTAGACTGTATAGAGCTGTACCTACAACGTATAGGTAATGCTGTCCTTATTATCCATCAAAATCGGACAGTACCTACAGAATTCCCGGACAACGTACATATTATTGCCCTATAGCTCACTTTTCCATAACATCATATTATACATTATACGTGTTCATCATGTCAGAAATCAAATATGTCAAATATTTTGTGTAACATAACTATATACAAGAACGATATTTCTCTTTAGTATCTAGAATCAGTGACACAAATTTGGCTTGGGTGCCAACCAGCCCTCAACTGCTCGAAGTCTATTTCTCAAAAAATATGAATAGAACATAACGTCCCCGTTCATGCAATTCACACTAAGTCCAAAAACATGGTCTTTGAAAATCGGCTTTGGCAATTTTTTCAAACTTTAAATGCATACCAAATTTTGTTTATGCTTGTTTTAATTGATTTTCTTTTAAGCAAAGTAATTATTTATAAATGGTTGTAAATAATATGACACTGTGTAATTTATAATTCTTATTATAGTTAAAATAAAAATGAATAAGTTGGAATTTTGCATAGTTTACATGAATAACTTAGTGTGTTTTGCATGTAAGTACCTACATACTTGTTGATCTGGCACAACCTCATTTTATCAAAATCAATTAATTTCGATACAATAAGTATTTAGTACTAATATAATAATATGATTTTTATTTTGTTATAATCAAAAAAAATATTTATTTTTTAAACAACAATGTTTTTTTTATTTTTTTATTATATATAATCATTTTTTATAAATATTCATAATCAATGATAAAACCTAATAAATTTAATTTTAACCATTCAATAATGGTTAAAATACTAATATTTTATAGATTAAAAATATCCATAATATATAATTTTTGCATGTTAGTTTAACTATATTTTATGAATTATCAACGATTCTTGCATACCACAGTAAGTCCACACATTAGTGTGTTCTGCGTATTTCAGAAACTATAGAATCGACTTAGTTGAAATTTGAAATTGTTTATTTAACATATTTAAATAATATTGGGACTTAGTTGAATAAAGCATATCGTAGATATTTTTAAGCTGAATTATGTATATTAATAAACCAAAAAAGTCAATTTTTGACTTGTTGTGTTTTGCATGAACGGGAACGATAAGTACTTATTGAATTCATACACATTAAAAAATAAATAATTATTCCAGTGCCCATACTTTAATAGTTTCTTCTTACTGCTAGAGTTATCATGTACCTAATATTATTGTTTAAACATCTTAATACTTAATTGATATATATTATATAAATTGTTTGGATGTTTATTATTATTAGTATAATATTATGGTCCTATAACATTTTTATTTCTATTTATTATTTAACGAATAAATTGATATTGTTTTTTGCCTTGTTTATCATGCGTTCGTGCACAACTACTTATTTAATGTTCTCTTGAAGATTTATTTTAAATTTTATGAAACTTTCCAAAAAAACTACAATGATAGAGAATCTGATTTAATTATTATCTTAAAGTAAACTTTTTAATTAAATAATTGGATTAATTTAATCATCAAATAATTGCAAATGTGTTCCACCTAAATATACATCAGTTCACAGCGTGTAAAGTTCTATTGTTTTGTTGTACACCGCACACTGTACATAATATATATTATTATTTCATTTTGCTGGTTGATAAAATCAATTACGATTTATTACAAACTTTATATAAATAATATATCAAGAGCCCATCGCAGGGTCATAAATTAAAAAAAGATGGGTTCTCATTAGCTAAACGCATGATACGCATGGTACGATGCAAAAGGGTGATTTACGTCCTCAGTTGGTGGTGGAGTTGTGTGTAGGATGAAAAAAAGGAGCAAAACAGCGAGGAGGACGATCCTGTATATAGTTTGAATTAATGTTGGCAAGTAAGTTTAGAGTTCGGGGACACGATATGTCTCCCAAACAAGTAAACAAAAAAATTGTATTGTTGACCTGAAATATGTTTTAAATAATAATTCAGACAAAGCGGCAATAATGCATTAAACATATTAACGTTGAATCATTTATCAAAAGTAAATTTACTAGAATAGAAATAAATTGATGTAGTTACATGCATTTTTTTTTATTCATTCCGTTCTTTATATTGTTGTTGTAGTTGATGATCATAGATGATATTCATAATATGTGTAATTTTTCATACCAAATTTTTTTCCCATTATTTAATCGTGAATGTATAGGTATATAATATTACGTCATATATTATATGTATTATACAAATAAGAATGGTAAAGTTCAAACTCACGTATTTTGTTTAAAACTTTTTGAGATCAATATTTTCATGCAGTATGTATATGTACCTACTTACATTAAGGCTTGTATAATTAATACTTAGTTGATACCCTACGAACTTGGTCGATGAGGCAACGAGCTGATGACCATGGCCGATTTGTGTTCTTATGTATAAGGAATTTTTAATAAGAACAATTATTTCGATTATTATATATTTTATAATAGTACCTAATCAAACGGATACAAATCAAAATGCAATGAAAAATGAATTGAAAAATGATCGGAAACGTTTTGATTTTCGTTATCCTTACTCAATCGTTCTTTTATATTTTTCACCCCCGAGCGATCAGTTTGTTTGCTTATAGCAGTGCAAATGGCTCGTAGCGTGTTTCATCTTACATATATATTATAATATATATACATACAATATATACTGACAGTTCTATATTTTATGCGAAGAAATAAATAAAACTCATATCCAACGCGACGTTCTCTGTAAGAGACGCTTAGTGTTTTGGCATTAAAACGGAGGTTTATGGACGCGCAAGAATTTAAAAAAAAAAATATTATAAAACCTCACCAGTACCTATAAGAATATTGTGTTATATAGTAGTTTTACCAGCTTTTTATATACTGTCAAAATGAACATACCATAACTGCACGTGTAGGTATGGTATTATTTGCACACTTCACTGTATACACAACTCCTTATCTCTGTATTTTAGTAGTCGTCGTACAATATTATATTATATATATTTCGAAATGAAAAGTAAATGAAAAGTACCTGTGTTCAACATATATAATGCGGTCGAATGAGCGCGATAAACTTAACGTTTTATCTATGAAGAGAAAAAAAAACACTCATCCCTTTAAGAACAAACCGAACGCTTCATAATGTGGCTCACAGTACTCGCGGTCCATTTTTTTTTACTTCCCGGAGAGTGTATAATATTATAGTATTATAGTATATTATTGTTAAACTGTGCACGCGATGTACAAATTAAAACACTACACTAGTTTTTTTTTTTACCTACACCAGCTGTACATCATCGTGCACAAACAATTTACATCAAGGTCACAAAAAATAACATCACACGCGTAATTTAATTAAAATATTTTCGAACTCGAGGGTATTGTTTCTAGCAGTACATCGTATTTTCACCTGATCGGTCCTTCGGAGTATCGAATAAATAAAAAAAAAGGGCATAAAAAATTAATCAACAGTATATTATAATGTAATATGTAAAATATGGATCTTTATACAAATAACCGTCATCGAGTGCCTGTTATATAGAAATATACAACAAAATATGTTTTAAAATTCGACGTGCCTAATATTATAATCATTATATTATATTATTATAATATTATTAAAATTGTTTTTTTTTATATAAGGCTATACCTTCGTAACATATTATATTTTATCCATAGCGGTCGGCCGACGTAAATAGTATCACATTACACAATTCGTTCATAGATTTTAAAATTTTCTCAAAAACTACTGGAAAATTCCAGATCCATCCTCTCAGCAAATGAAGTGCCACCAGTATTCAATTAGCAATCAATAGAGAAGTTTGTGTGAAAGTTTTTGAGCACTCTTTCAACTAAAAAAAAAATATTCGCCTTTCAAATAGAAAAACATATCGTTCCAAAACCAATAAGTAGTTATTTGTTTCCTTGTCAGCTAAAAATCCAAATTACCCGAATAATATAATGAATACACATTAAATGGCATTTATATTTTGTGCAAATAAAATATTTTATTCTATTTTATGAGTCAAATTCCCCCAGGGATAAATATTTTTGATCGGATAAATTAATTCTAAACGTTAGCAGATACCAAGTTAATATTTATTTAATTTCGGTAATAAAATACCTAAGTAAAGCAAATTATAATTATTCAAAATAAAACTTCCTTCCATTAAAGCTATATTAGTTAGGAAATGATGGTACAATGCGTAAATGAAAATATTTCATATAAACTTAATTTTAACGAAATAGAGTTTTAAGATTATTAATAATGTTTCCCATATAGTAGAATTGTAATTAAATAAATTATATTTAAATATCAACTGAAATGGCTTAGAAAATAATGTAGATGTAATACGTATTGAATTCCATTAGTAATTTTTATAACAATAACGAATACCTATAATTATCGATTACTGCATAAGTATTTAAAAATATCGTTCCGTTATAAAATAAACAATTTACATGCATGATCATTGGAATTAATGATACTGTTATCAATCAAATATTCATATATTATGTAAATTGTATATGTGGATACAACCAGTATACCTATATAATGTGTCTATTTAAATAAATAAATTTTATATATTATGCGTGTATATAACATGTATAATATTATAATGTTTCTGGTTGAGCGATAATGTAATTAAGTGCTGTCAAGGAGATTATATTTGATTTGCTTACAATAATATTTATTCTAAATTAATTGTGGCGGATAAAGCAAAACTAACATTTTTATGCAAAATATGCATTCATTATATTTTTCTCAAAACTTTCAAATCAGAGTTTTTGCATCATTTAGTTCGACAGACTTCATTATAAGATGGAATTTCTATTATGTATATAATATATTGTATATGCGACTATTTCATGAATGATATTGGAAATTAAGTCAAAAAAACTATTTATAAAAGTCGAAAAAAATTGGAATATATTTAAAACACTCAAGTTTTTGGACGGGATAATAAATAGTATTATATATGTATATAAAATGCACAGCTTTACCTAATTATATTTACTACTTATGATTTATCTTTACTTTACTAAACGGCTTTTACTGTTGCAAATTGTACGCTGTACTTATTTTTTTGTAAATAAATACTCCTTAATAATTTAATAGTTAACAAGTTATAATAGGTCATGATTGATATCTATGAATATCAATTATTGATTTAAAAAGAAAAATAGATGATTTTGAGGACAAAAGGCTACATTTTTAAAACAGCAAGAATCAACATTCAAAAGCAACTCGACTTATCTCTTAACCACATAATCTGTACTTCATCGTTCTGTTAGTTGTCCCAACAGCGTAGAAATAGGTTCAAAATACATTTTTGAAGTAAAAGAATAAAATGTACTTATAACTTTAACGAAAACCACTCGAAAAATTAAATTAAATAAGTCCAAACTTAAAAACGCTTTTTTTTTTTTTTATTAAACCACTGTTCTTTTACTAGGTCATCTCATTCTAAAATATACTGAACCCAATAATTATAATAGCGTCTGAGTTCGTTTATTAATTTAACTTCGGAGTTACCTACAATAATAATTTATAGAGCTGTATTGAAAGTAATATTATAACAAAATAATATATTTATATTTATACAAATAATGAATATAAAAAGTTAGCTAAACATATATTTAATATTAAAATATTATTTTATCGACAAAAATCGATGGAATTAAAACGAATACGGTTAATTTAATTTATTCGTTGATAGTTTTTCAATATATATTTATATATACGTATTATGTTTCACATCATTTACAATATTATTATTTGTTTTTCTGGTAAATCATTTATTTTAAATCTAGTAGTTGGGTACTAAGCTATTATTTGATATTCCAATTGACAAACAATATGGTGAAATCTATCAATAGGGTTTTAATATAAAAACTAATCAAAAAGGATTAAACACTTCTTCTTATTTACTTTTCATATATTTCAATTCTTTAGCAAAAAACTTTTTGACGTGAAACTTTTTCGATTTACCTCTCACACTATAGTAATGTAAATATGTTCTCATTTAATGCGAGTGAATTATATACATACAAGATATACCTGTATTAGTAAATCTTGTAAGACAAAACTTCAAAACTAAATCAAATTTAAATGTATACTTATGTTTTAGCTTTAGTAGTTGATAAAACCAAGTTTGCATTATAACTTAATTTATTTAACCTAAATAAACTTTAACAGTACTATTATTTTTCTAATGTATTGTACATTTTTCATAATATTAGAATTTAGAAATAAGGAATTTCGTCTACCATAATATACATATTTTAATATACCTAGTTAATCCTGAATCTAAAATATTAAATTATAACACAATAGTGTTTAAAATAGTGAATTAAAGTTAAAATGTTTATTTAAAAATACGTTTATTATTATTATTACTTCTATCACCAAAACCTGTAGCCGTACAACTTACTTAACGGTACAAAAAAAGTCAGCTATCCATTATAAATTCAAAATGAATTCATAAAAATGGTACGTTTCAACTCAAATACTATACGTTTGGGTGGTAACGTCGTAACCACTATTCATCAAAATAGTTTTTATACTGCTACTTAAATAAGAGATCAATCAATGTAAAAATGTTTATCCTTTGTCAAAATTGATAAGAAATGATGACCTAAAAAAAATCACAACTAGTATAATATATAAATATATTATAAGGAAACGTGTACATAGAATAAATACGAAAATAGTCGATAGAAACATCATAATAATTTATATTTCATATTTTCTTTTTTACAAAATTCTAAGGAACGTAATATGCAAATTAAATAAATAATAGTAAATCGACAGAAGGAAGTTTTATCAAATACGATGAGACGAGTTTCGTATTGAGCGAAAAAAAAACTCTTCGTCAAACCCGACAAAAATTATTATTAATATTTCAATTATATTCTATAACGAATGTAAATAAATACTGCAAAAGGTAGAGAATTTGATTTATTTTTCGGAATATTGTTTATTAAATATTTTGAATTTATATTGCAATCGTTTGCAAATTACCGAATGAAAAAAAGGTGCGAGCAAAACAATATTTAAATCGTGGGTAAAGACTCGCCATTGTGTCGAAAATAGTATAAAATAAAAAATATATTTATACAAACATTATATATGTACCAGGTACCTCTATATACTCTACAACAGCAGATGGATTGGTTTAGAATATTACTTTGGTTTTATTTCCCAACGTAACTCGGTTTCAAAGGCCAGTAATTTTCCGAGTAAAAAAAATAACTATATTATTATACATTTTTCAAAGGTTTTCTCTTTCGATTTTCGCATCAAGAAACACGTCTCGGTTGAATTGGGCTAATTTTTTTTTTCCTACGCCCCGGCCAAACGCTGTACGCTACGCACACAAAACGTTTTCATATCGATTTTGTCTCGGGGGGGGGGGGGGCTGAATCCCTGATAATTGAAAAACGACGAAAAGGAGAAGTCCAGCGATGGCCCGGTGTCGGGGCCAAGTAGACCGTGTAATTGACTGGATGAACAGCGCGGTGCGAGGGAAAGCGTAGTGACTACCCTCGCCCACCCTCCGCAGCCACGATAAAGGAAGATCCGCCCAAAACGGATTTGAATTCTCAGAATATCCCTCACTGCCACCGCCGCAACCAAACTCTACCTTCCCACACCACTGTTACTATACGCTGCCGATCGTGGAACGAAAAACCTCGCCCCCCGCCCTCGTCGAGCAACCGCTGACCGCTACCCCGTCGGCAGTAATATACCAACAACACGAGCGGTGATAATAATTCTTATCTGTCCGGTGGTATTTTTTTCCTCTGCCTCCCCTTGCACCACAATTGTCACCGCCGACCTCCCTAACTCAGCACGAGATGAGCTTTTAGATATATTTTATGGACCACCACCGCCACTCACGTTGACCGTATGTGTATTATTACATACATGTGTGTGTGTGTATACGTATGTGCTCAACGGTAGTTTTTGTCTTTATCGTTGGCAGATGTATATTATACAGTAGGGGTAGTAATATATATATATGTGTGTACGTGTACAATATATATGTGTGTGTGTAAAAAATAAAGAAAAAAAAGGTCTTACAAAATTAATGACACGACACCACCCCCACTCGGTCCACCTCTAAGAGGCGTCCCCGCGTGTCGGCTTTAGGTTTTTACAAATCCACCGACTATAATATATAGATATGTATGCCGAATACGAGTGCGACAGTAAGTTGTAGTCGGCGACAGAAATGAAGTAGTGGTGGTGGTGGTGGTGGTGGTCGGAAACTATATGGTTCTTTTATTATTATTATTATTATTTTTTTTTTTTATCCGTTCGTAGGTTTTTAGAATTCATTGAAACGTCACAATGAAAACTCTTTCCCTGCTGCTCAACTCGTGTTCATACATATTGTACCGGGAGAACTTAATTTCGGTGAATTCAGAATTAATGTGTATGTAGGTAGGCGTAAAAAGAAATCTCAATTATATTATAATTATTATTATTTAGACTTTTAAAATAAAAAGATCCATTAGACAGGGTATTTTATAAGCGTTGTTAAGCTTTTCATCGCAACCGTTCGAAATTATAATAATATAATAATATCATGAAATCGTATAGGTGTGTACTTGAACATAGTATTAATATAATCTTATAATATAATATGCTTCGACTGAAATCAAAACATATTTCGACGTATTGTATTATAGCGCAGACGTGAATAAATTAGAAAAATTTCAACCAACAATTAAATTAATTTGAGCGAGAAACGATCATTAAAAAAAATTGAGTTAGAATTTGTTATTACCGTATTAGTTTAGTTTAAATTATGTAAATATGTATATTTTTATATAAACGATCATATTAAATTACGTGCTGCAGTTTATATCTATGTCATATGATTGTATGCAATGTATTAATAAGTACTACATGTTAAAACGGAAATTTCAATTTTAATAATGTCTTTCTCCGATTTTCATTATCCAGAACATAAACTACCCATCTCCAGTTATTATTACGATCGTTTTTTCTTATGTTGCAAAATACGTATGGATAATTTCTTTTTGATTGGCAAAATAATTTCAAAACGACTCAAACCAAGCATATAGGTAGTAATTGAAGCTACATTCAAATCTGTATCGAATAGGTGCCATTCCTTTTCATTTGCGTTATACACCACTGTCTTAATCCGAATGGAAATTCAAAGTCAGATGAATGCACATGACACTCTTATTCTAATACAATGCATACACCGCGTAGTAGTGCACGTGTCCAGTCCGTTCAACAACGTCAAGTACCTTGCACGGCACAACGTATAGGCAATTTAGGTACATAGCTGTATAGAATTACATATTTTTTTAAATCACTAGTGGACTTGTGGCAACAACCTATTAGTGTAATCCGAAAACTCGTTGTCACATCACGTTTAACTATAAAATATAAAACCAATCAATTATAACGCAACACTTCGTTTTTATTTATTTATTCTGTTCATAATATCGTTCTTAGGTATTTTCACAATTTATTTTTTTATTTATTTATTACTAATTAGTGCGGTGTTTAAGTACCACAAGGAAAGATAAAGTCGTATAATCTTATTATATCCGATTCTACCTATAATTATTTTTTGGCAATGTAAAACATATGAGTCCTTGAAGGACAATATCGTTTTCCCATAAGATCCTTGATTTATCTGACTGACCAACTACAGTTCTGAAAAATGCGCCGGCCGTCGGGTAGCCGATGTGTTGGAGTCTATAAATATAGTATTCGTTTTCCACTGTGTAACCGTGTAAGACTTTCCACCAAAGACGTAAATTGTTCGTTCTGCACAAAACAAAAAAAAAACACCGAATAAAACGAGACACCATATACTCCGGGCTTTTGATTGTTTATATTATATTATTATTATTGAATATACTCAGTGAGGTATTGTTTTTCCAAACACTACGAATTCTCAGTATTGATACATCATATAATTATATCATGCCGTTTTTCGTACGCATACATAGTATATTATAGTAATATTATAATTTTAATATAACTTCAATATTTTATTACAAGCACCTATAGACGGAGATTTTGTCAAATGTTGAGTATTAGAACGTCTTGTTGTTGATATTGCATTTATTTTTAGTTTTGGGGTATGTTTTAATTGAATTTATTTATATTAAATATTACAACGCTGTATGTAACCCTATATGATGACCGTTTAATTGTCGATTCTAACACTGATAAGATTACAAGATAGGCATCGGTAATGTAATATAACAAACAAATACAATTGTTTAACTTTGAAAATAAATAGCTCTGAAAAAGTTATATATATAGGTAAATAAATGTACTGTTGAATTGTCAGTAATTACTCTGGGGTGTGGTTTATACAGCTGTAAATCGATTTTAAGAACAATTAAACGATCCAATATAGTTGTTTACAATTCCATTTATCTCTTTAAATAGGCTGTTTCCGTTCCCGAGCTATTTATCCGTTCGGGACTCCAATTTGTAATGTTTTTCTTCCCCGTTTTCGATTAATTCGTTCTGTATAATATATGTTACTAATAAATCAACAATTGTATTTGTACTTCGCATTCTTCTATACATTTTTGTTTTATTTTTATTTTTTTTTTGTTTTAATTTTCAATTAGACTTTATTACTTTCAGAAGTATTAGCATCGATACCGTTCATGAGAAAGAATATTAAAGAATCAAAAATTAGCATAATGATTATTCAGCTGCTGATAATTAATTATATTAATAAAACAATGTTCAAATATTTATCCATGTAATTTAGAAGGTTCTGTAAATAAAACTTCCAAACCATTATTAATTTTTATTTGCTTAATTTATATAATATGTTTTATGTATGTTTAAGTCTTTCGATTGTATTAAGTAGGACGGTTACAATTTTTACAACATTTTTCTTATATGATAAAATATGATCTCAGAAATACATCATATTTATAATACCGAAATTAATATTATAATAAACTGTAGCAGCAGGTGTGATTAAATTATTGATTTTATAATGAAAATCGTTTTAGCACCGAATCAAAGAATAAAATTAATCGTGAAGCACATATTTTCATAATTACGTTTTAAAATATGTACATAAATAATAATTATAATTTACTTTGACTGCTGTATATAAAATAATAATTAAAATAAATTTTATATAACTTTGAAAACTCTAAATATCGACTAGTCGGTAACAGCTTTATTGTTATCGATAAAATATAAACTACGACATGCGATACAAACATAAATATTTGCTGCGACGATAAAATTTCATTATAATATTAAATACGAGGTACCTACAAAACGGAATAAAATAATATACAGTATCGTACATAGGAGGCTGTTTAACACATATTATATAATACAGTCCAGTCGCGATAACTCGAATCTCGGGGGATTTAAAAATGATTGCTACTTGTGTATTTTTCGAGTAATATACCTAAAACACTTTGAGAGGCTAGAAAAAAAATTTGAGTTATCGAGACTCGACTGGAATACTGTTATACGTGGATGCATTATATTCCCATTTATGAGTACCAAAGTGAGAATAATATAAATTCTGACAATACTATGCGTATCAGGGATTCGGACATAATATTAGATATTTTGTGTAACTCTATAAAAATTCTGTCAAACATGCGGGTGGATGATCCGTATATTGTGTGGAGGGAATGCATCGAATCGCAGTTACCCTCACTTCTTTCAAATAAACCCTCGAAATAAGCCCTGCTACTACTATAATATATTATATATTATATGGGTTATATTTGGATCATGTTATTGTTTTAATGTTTATAATAATATGGTTATGGCACGACGTCGTGTAAAATCAACTGGAATATCGTAGGTATCCGCTGCCCGCTGTGCGCCGATAACCGATTTCGTACATATTAATATAATATATTATTATTGTTACATAATATTTTGACCGGTCGCAAGCCATATTATACTGACCGTACAATACGGAACTAAAGGTACAAAAGGTATAAGGTGCATAGATTATATTATAATATTGTAATAGCAACCGAGCTTGTAATCTACCCACGGAACGAAATCGCGTTGTGAACGTTACAACGACATAAATTCCACCGTAACCGCGGTATACGATCGGATCAGTCATATATTCTATTCTGTGCATTGTGGTCACTATATGGTCGTAACATCGAGACTTGATAATCCGATCGGTTCGAAAACCTGAAATGTCGTAGGGCACGAAATATAATATTATAATAATACACCATCTGTATTCACACAATCGTGTCGCTGTGTTATATTTTTTAATATTTAATGTAATTATATTTCGATTAAAATATATAGCTGCAGCGTTTTATACTTCAGATCAGCCTGCAGTATATCGTACATGACTGGTTGCCAAAAATCATTACCGCAGCTACACACATATTTTGTAGCTATCGTACAAATAGTAGGTACGAGCATACCGTAGGAAATCATGTCAGTAAAGGGACGTATCAAGAAGTCGAAATCAAGAGGCGATTGCCTAGGGTCATTAGCTATTTTTGTTTTGTTTGTAGGTTTTTGTTGGTAGGGAGAGGAACACTTGTGTGTTTGATTTGGGCACCCGAAGGTGTCTGTCATGCCCGGGTGGGGGATGGCGGCACTTATTCTCCGGACACCGCGAAGAAAAATGCCTCCCTCGGCCGAGGTATCGAACCAGCGTTGATCTTAGTCCGCTCGGCCACTCCGTCCCCCCAAATTTTATTATTTATCTATATTTCTTACGTTATGTATCTACTCTTATTGCAGATCGTAGTTCTTGTAAACAACCGTTTATTCTTCTTTTAAGAAATTGTTTTCTGTTGTATCTCATTATATGGCATACAATAATTTAGGTAAAAAATATAAATACAATTTTCGTAAACTAAACCAGGTTATATTATAATATAAAGCCATTGAAACTGAATCGAAATAATATTATTGGATAGAAGATACCACTAACTCGTATTTAAACACACTGCGATATGCATATTAAATATTAATACCGCATTAAATAAACGGTATAGTACGCTATATGTATAGAATTTTATATAATTATAGATATATCCCGATATCTATATAATATTATTAATATGATCTCTGATAATTGTATGCAACCCTCGCAAGTCGCAGCCTGTTGGGGGGTCGGAGTCACCTTGGAAATTGTTTATATATTTACTGTAGACGTGTTTTCTGCTCTCACGCTTTAAATGGCTTAAGTATGCAGATATTATGTTTCGTCGAACAAAGTGAATAAATACACATAACGTCGAGTTAAACATTTAATATTGTACCTACTTACAGTATCTGCGAGCCCACCGTCAATAAATAATTATTGTTTAAGTCTCGCCCAACAACACTGATCTGAGTGCACTGCAGATACCATCTACAGTATACTTAGATATATTATGGACCGTGGCCAAGAGTTACATCGCCCGATCAACCCTTTGCTCGTTAAAACATATATAATTATTATGCTTTAATTCTTAAAAGAAACTTTACATTTGTGAGAGCTTGTACCAACCAGTATAATAGAATCACCGCCAAACACATCTGAAATAAATGTATTTATTAAAAAATGCAACAGTTGCCGTTTTCACGTAGTATGTGTTTTTAATGACTTATGAAGATAAACAACACTAGTTTTAAATATTCTTCAATGCATTTCTTCATGGACCACAATGTTTTCGTGTCAGTTCCGTTACAGAACTAACCAGAACACAATTTTTTTTAATCTCCGAAACAAGTTGATGAAATTCTTTATAAGTAAACAAACCTTGTCTCTTGTTCTCACGATATATTAGTAATTGTTATTGTTATATAACATTATAACATTAGATAATACAAATTTGGTCTTAGTGTTTGTACATTTTTTGGATGATAAATAATTTAAAATTCCCAAAAAGGAATATATTAAGTTATTACGTTTCAAATATCAATTTACTCCATAAAAATATTGATATTTAAAAAAATAAACTACTCGACTTAATAAATAGACGTTTTTACCCTCAACGTTTTTTTTTTTTTATATTATACATTTAAAAATTTTCATCATCAGTATTAAAAATAAAAATGTTATACATAAAAAATTGTTTTTAAATAAATATCCATTGAACAAATTAAGTTACTTATTTCCTTTGTCAGGCCATCCTGGTACACCTTATTTATAGTAGAGCTAAAATGTGTGTATTATATCGTACAAGTGTACAACAATAAGACGTGTAATATATATATAGGTATTATATTATTATGACCTAACCAGCTACATATATAAATACTCCGACCTAAACGTTTTCAATTATATTCGACAAAGGGATGAGCAAGCACTATGAATCATACCGCTTTATATACTTGTCGGCAATACATAATTCAGGCGCTTAAGTAAATCCTTAAGATACCTGCGTTGTACACGAGCGGCATGTTGGCCGTCAAGTGAAGTTGAATGATTCATAGTAGTAGTAGGCACCTATATACTACACAGTACGCTGCTGCATGCATCCCTGCGTTAAGTATAACTTAAAACGATTGTTTATAAATATCGTAACTAACTACGACCCGATATATTTTATAGTTTCTCAGTCCCTTTGTAATATTTAAGACAAATATTGTTTATTCGTTTTTTTTTTTTGTTTTTTTTTTACGACATTTCAACATGGCGACGCGTTTTTGTTACGATTTAACTTGGGTGTGTAGATACGCATAATGTGCGCCCTTAATGATGGTTTGTACAAAATATGAAATAATATAATACATTTTTGTAATAAAAACTTAAACTATAATAATTGCTATACTGCAAGCTTATATTATCCGAACCATAGTTTTGAAAACACTGAAATGTATTTCTTTTTCGATTTCGAATAGCATAAAAGTCATTTTTGAGATACTGCCGGTAATATAATATGCGCTTTATTCCCATTTCAAGTTATTCGCGATCCTCTACGATTGTATTACCGTTTATACTACTTTATTCTAAACAACAATAAAAACAATAATACAATATTCTATACCTACATCTAATATTTCAACGTTCATACATTTTATTATACATTTATTACTCGTATAGAATTATTGCTCAACATTTATCCATGTTTTTTGTCCCATCGTCTGCATAGATAAATATTACTGCAAAACATACATGTCCATAATATAAGATATACAAATATATTTCATCAGTTAATTATTAATCGAATACTTTTAAATTGTGAATGATCTGGACAGCCGCGTAGTTATAGTTTAATATTTTTAACGGTTTACAAATATATTTATTTCTCTAGTGTGCGCAATCTGACGAAAACCGTCACACTGATTGGGGAATTTGTAAATTAATTTATTATTTATCAGAGTTTTGCTCAGTATAAGACGTGCATACGTACAATTATCCTAATTGAAATTATAAAAATATATTAAAGATTTACGATTTAGCGAATTGCACTCAGTAGAATTTAGAAGTGTTACAAATTTACAATACAACTTTTTGAGCGCACAACACATAACAACAAAATTAGTAGACAGGAACCTGCACTCATCCGATTAATACATAAAACTACAAAAGTAAACATTTCATAATACGTACATGAGTAACGTGACCTCGTAGAGATCGTGAGAATGTCTTTTTAGAAGTATAACCGGTTTTTTTTTCGTATAAAGTTAGAGTCTAAGACCTATTTTATTATGTTGTGAACAATATTAATAAAAACACAACTTTTACTTAGGTACCTACTTGATTTTAGTCAAGGAATCAAATAAAGTAAAATGATTAAAACAACAATATGCGCAATTGAGTAAGTATGAACATACAGATATTTTTAGTTTTTATTATTGCAAAACGCTCGAATAATAAATGAGTGCAACGAACATACATTTTTGGTATGGTAAAACCCACAGTTGTAAATTTTAATACTGTTTAGTCATAAATCATGAAATAATGTCCTTACAATAATAAGAATAACGCTGTCGGAGTTAGTTATAATTGACTATGCTTAATGTTGATGCATTATCTTAATCATATACCAAATAGGTATATAGGTAATTTACCTATTATTAAAATCATGTGTATCATTAAGCACGTCAGAAGTTAATACTTGGTTTTAGTAGAGAATTGTAAAAGTGGAAAAATTTTAATCGAGCGACTATTTGGTGAGTGGGGAGGGAGGTAAAAGTCAGCATTAATAATTGGCGTTTAACGGTCAGCATCAAACGGTGCTGTTCCCTATACAGGTTTCACTTTAATCATACAACTATAGTCATTTTTATTTTTATTCATAAGAAAAAAACTGAATTCTGACATAATATATCATAAGTTAGT
>WHPZ01587578.1:0-64946 GCA_016617965.1 Macrosiphum rosae | reverse complement strand
GGACCTTTCCAACAATGTCCAACAAACCGTGGAGAACAATTTTGTATAGTTTATTAAGTGTTTGATTTAATGTTGGCCGTTAGTGTGAACTTAGCGGCGGTTTTGGAAAAATGTTTATAACTTTTTAATGACGGTCCAACAAATTGTAAAACCTTTCCAACAATGTCCAACAAACGTCCAACAAAATTGTTGGATAGGTTTAATTGAAATCTGTTACATGATTGCCGCTAAGTTCACGAACGTCATTTAAACAGTGATAATTCTACAACTGTAAAAATATTTACACTAATAGTATATGTAAGTACTTATACGTATTTAGTTTGATAATTGTTTTATTCTCAGCCGAGCAAGCCAACAAAATATTATACTTTATGTGACTATATGTATATAACATAAATTATAACTAATAATTATATGAGCAGGAAAAAAATTATTTTCGACGGGGTCTAAGACACTCTGTAAAATATTATGATAATAATAATATATGTATAAACTATATAAGACATATACGACTGCAACAGCGATTTGTTCCGATAATCTCGTTGTATAGAGGTGGTATCATTCGTGGTATGATTACAATAATATATTATACTATATAGGTATTATTAGCAGCGTATTATTATATTATACTGGTCTTTGGGCGATGGCGGTCTTCGCTTAAACGCTTTAACGACGTGCTCACGAAATGCAAACTCTCGTTCACAGCCATACCATAATATAAAATATATAGGTACGTCGTAAAGCCATTTGCTAGTATGCTATACAGCTCGCCACTAAGTATAATATATTGTCTCGCAAATTTTTATAAACTACACGAATCCCGCCGACCGCCGGGAAACTACACGATAATAATAATATAATATATTATATTTCAACTGAATAGGTAGCGATAATAATAATAATAATGCGCGTATTATTCTAACCCATATTTTCCATTTAACAGTTCCTACTTACAATAATAATGTAGGTAACGATGTGCTAACTATGATGTCAATTTTTACTCACGTTTTATTGACACTACCTACGATATAACAGATATTATATGATAATATACAAATAATGGACGATCGCTACTACTATTACAACTATTAGACGGTACTACTATAATAACACTCTACTTTTTTTTTCTTTTTGTCTTTCAATCACATCGGACCTGCAGCGGAAAAATACTTTGCTTCCGGCGAATCCGGCTCCCGCGGAAGCGTCCCTGCCGAGCCGCCAAAATTGATTTAATAAATCATAAAACGTACAATGAATATATTATACTATATGACTTACGACATTAAAATTGAAAACATATATAATCGTAATATTTAACAAAAATAAAAACGTTACACGCGTCAGGGCATTGCACCTGGAAACTGCTCAATCAATAGCGTTTCTAAGATCGGCATTCCAACCCACCAACTTTCGTTACAGCTGCACTACTACAGACTGCAACTACTACTACTACTTCTACTTCTGCTCTGAGCTATAAGTTAAGTTTTTAATTATTATGTCCCACATCGACCGATCTCTAGATTATCAAATAGAAATTATTTATCATTTAAATATACGAAAAAATTACTCACGCGTAAAGATCATTCACGCAGTTAACACTATATCTCGTGTATGTATCCAACTGCTAACGTTATAATATATTCAGATTTTACAATGAACTTCACGCCGTCGTGTATCATCCCAACGATGGACAATTTATAATATTGTATGCAATTGTAGCAAGCATGATGACTACCATTTTTTTGATTTAATAATCAAGTGGCTGTACAACCTTCTGCTTTTCACACTAGACCCCCCTTTATACTATAAATTGTTTATTGGATTTTTTTTAAGAAGGTACATAAATAAGAATTTGAACGAATAGTTTTTAGTTGTTGTTAAGCTATTTGTAGGTACCAAGGATAGAAGTCCTTAGAAATGGCATTAAAAATGTTTTGATATAATATGCTATATTGGGTGTAATATTTACTAGGCCATTTTCACAAAATATAAAATGTTGATAGATGATTAATATTAATATAAGTTGTTGATAGATGATTAATATTAATGTAAAATGTTGATAGATGATTAATATTAATATAAAATGTTCAAATCACCGTATCTCCCATATCTTACCGTTGTGTCAATTAAATAACTCAAAATCTACTCGTATACAAATTTTGATTCTGACACGTCAAATTTTTCAGAAAAATGATCCACCACATTACTTATGGTAGAAGGGGAAAGGTTGTTCTCATTTGGAAAACAGAAGTTCGTATCTCCACAAGAAAAAAAAATGATACTAGGAATATATAAAGAATAATATGAAAATATGATCTTTAAATGTATTTAAATATATTTAAAAATTCCAAAAATCAGATTTTGAATAACTGTATCATTGAATAAGGGGTGGTTCATCCTGTATATAACCACTCAAATGGAGATTTATATAAAAACAAAAGCTCTAAAAGTAACCGATATTGAAAATTAAAATATTCCCATTGAGGGGTTTGGATCCAAAAGGTTCTATGTGAATAGTTTATGAGATTCACTTTTTATATTATATTAAATAAAAATAATTATATGTATTTTTATATATATAATATTATACATATTTGACATATTAAATTAAAGATTTCTTTGATTTGTAAATCTTTGTACATATTATAATATTATAGTATTATAGTATGTATATGGTATATATAGGTAGACACCATGTTCGCATTTCTAGGGCTATAAAACTTATTTTTAAAATAACCGAATGCGAGCAAGGAACGGATCGTACAAGGTACGTCATGTACAAATCATAATTTTACAATGGATTTATTCACAATTCGACGCCATTACTCACGTATAAATTGGATACAATAAAGATTAACAACTACGAAGTATTCTCAAATAATATTAGTTATTGATATAATGATACGTTGGTTTAAAAAAAAAAAAAAAAATCAAAATTTAGAAAGTGTTACGAGCTGCAGAAATGAGTCCCTTCCTCCTCAAAAAAAAGTACATAATTAAAGAAAGTTAAATATTTAAGGCGTGGGAATACATGCCGTAAATTGGTACTAAATTTTACTGAGTATAATTTGACCTATTACAAGCTGTTTTCATTCGATAGAATATCAAACAACTATATTTGGTTATACTGCACAGGTCATGAGGTATTAGTTTTTTTTACAAAATATTGTTCACTTTACTGCAGTAGACTAACGTATATTAATTGATATCGTTGATGTATTATTCATCATTGTAATATTTTGTTGGCAACCAGTATTCGATCAAATCTAAATATTGACAATATGAACGTCGTGTATTTTGGCTGGTTGGGGGCCTATCTGAAATTCATAAGACGCAATTTTTGTAACAATTATTAGAGATGTATTGTTAGTTTATATGGTGACATCGAAATACTATAATACTGTGATGAACGCATAAATAATTTTATAATATTATAATAATTTATTATTGTAATATTGAAAAAACATGTTCACGATCCAATGTCTTACCAAGTGAGGTCTTACGTATTTTTTCTTTTTGTTGTCTTGGTTGTCTACGAGAAAAAATTCCGTTCGTAAAAATGTCTTTATTCAGTTGATAATATTATGAGACGTGTGAAAGGGAGGCAAATAAACGGCGCGTTTAATAAGCAACTTAACGCTCACACACCTCCCACCTGTAATAATTTATTCGTAAATTTCTACTACATTTAATTCATGCCACTAGATGGGAGCACAGGTATAATATTTTAAATTTGTCTTTAGAGGACGTACCTCTATAATTTTTTAATGATATATATACATTATTACATCGTCCATTTAAAAAGAAACATTACTACAATATATTTTTTCTTCTTTAACAATAGCATAATATTTTTATTGGGAAGCAATTTATTATTATTTATCGCTAGTCCGGATGTGCGTTTCAGGTCATATGTTGCATCAGTGTAATTATTATAGTACAGCGTTCTTAATGTTGTAATTAGATTTATTTAAATTTTTATGTGAAATGGGATCTGCGTGGGTTATATACCTATATATTCTATGGTAAACTCAAAAGACAAAATTCATTATTCGGTCAGTCAACCCATGTACGATATTATATTAATAGAAAACGTGTTCAAAACTACTAAAACCGACGTAATATATTGTATTACAACCGGAGAGATTTGATTATCATGATCAATCCATAAAAATAGACAATATATATATATATATATTTATATATTGTCTTTAAAGTTTTATATTATTATAAATATTTATATAAACAGCTGCCGTAAATTATTCGAAAGCGTGTGTGTGTGTGTGGTTTATAAGACAAACTTTCCCTGTTTTATGATTATTATTATTATTGGATAAATATATATTCATATGCACACATACATAGGATACCTATATGCGTAGAAATATTTTCATGTTCACTTAATACATTTGAATGTGACCCAATTCGAATACTTGTTCCGTGAAACTACACGGAAACATGACTACACGGATTCCGATATCTATAAATATAATAATATAATTATTTAGGTCCACCAAACATTTTGAGAAACGAGTGGTTCGGACTGAACGTATCAATATACAACTCGATGTTGTACCTATACCATTGCATCAGGTGAAAAGTGTGCGTACTTTGTGTGCGCCTTTCTTGCAGTTAAAGCAGCTATGTAGGTACCTATATCATAGATGGATACGTCTTGTTGATGGCCTAATTTGAGAAAACCGTTCTAACGATTCGTTATAAAAATATGCAGTTAATCGCGTATTGTGATGATTTGTGTCCGGCATTAAAAAAAAAAAAAAATCGCACATTATTATTATTTGTACACACGGCGGCGGTGTGCTTTCGAATCGCGAGCCGGTGAAAGATTGGTACACATAATAATACCAACACTCCCTTACGGAATATTATATTATTTTGTTGCCTGCAGCAGCTAACGATGATTGGGGCCGTTCTTGTTGTTGCGGAGGTTTCATATACCTGCACACAACTATATATGATAACAAAACTATGTGATCATGACGATCGCATAATGTTTCATCGAGTGCACTTTAGTGTCGTTGGTCGACGAGTGAACAACGCGCATACTTCTCCATATTTACTCCTCCGCAGACTTATGATAATACTGTTATTGTAATGGATAATAGCTATTTGTTATTTCATTTGAATCATCTGTTAGAAAAACACACAACGGTATCGATCTTACCTATCAGCACCGCCCTCGCCATAACTGTTCAGTATTGCTGGTTGTCGTATACCACCTGCCTACCTATAACACTATTGTAATATTTTTTAATTTGAAATATGATAATATTTTGTTCGATATCGTTATCGGCAACCACCTGTGGTCCGACTGCAGTGATAGGTACCAATGTACCATTGATAACACAACGGACGAAACGACTCGTATATACGCCACGTCGTGTTAGAAACGTGCCGCAGATGAATAATGCTTTTCCATTCAATCGCCGTAATTGGTTTATCGTGTCAACGTTATTGCAAACCTCACGTACACGTTTTATTTTATTTTTTAATGTATGTGCGATGAATGAATCGCAAACAAAGTATGTGTCTAACAAAGTTGAAATTGGAAAATGTATATACCTACTATGTGTGTGTGTGTGTGTGTGTGTGTGTGTATATATATATTATGATATATCTATACAAATGTGTATATGTTTATATATGTTATATGTGTATATATATATATAATGATTATTTGTTTGTGTATTAAAAGATGGAATATTATTATATTCAACGGCAAGAGAATCGAGCGAGTGTGCTACACCTACCAGTTCGGCGGGACGATGAGGTTTTTCCAATGAACGCTGCGATATTACTGTCCGAGTGAAAGTTTTTCTGGTTTATTTTTTTTTTTTTTTTGAACAAAAGGTAGTTATGCTGTAGTACCATCGTTGAACACACAGGCAGGCGTGCGTGTAGGCAATTTCGGTGCTGAAGTACAAGCGAACGAATACAACTGACACATGGCAGTTATTAAGTAGTGCAAAGTGTATAACGACAGTTGCCGAGGCACTGTTTGGCCACAGCGTATAGACTTGGACAACGGAAACGATGATAAAATGAAATAATATACTAAACACTCAGATATAACTTTCGTATTGACATTTTCTTTGGCAATAACTAAATGCGTTTATTTATTAAATAAAAAATACAAATCTTTTACAAAACGGGTAAAAATAAATAAATATAATTATCTTACGTCCGATACGACTAAGTATAGTATGAGCTAGCGGATAAGCTAATCGAGTCGGTTATATACGTTGTCAGCTAGTGTTGTCAAATGGTCGTTATTTTGATGGTCGCCGTGACAGTGCATCACGACGACGGTCAAAGTCAGTGAAGTCAACGAGTGGGGCTATAAAGTCAGTCATGTCCTACACGTAATATTATAATAATTATTGTTGATATATTATTATTATTATGTCTTTGGCACATATCTATTTGTCATTATAATATTATTATGCTATATAATATATGCGTAGTTATGGTTATTTTTGAAAATAAATTATGGTAAAAATATTACATAGGTACGTTCAGTCAACGTGTCAGTCGTGTGGATGACACCATATCCGTTTCGGGTTTGTCGGGTTAATGTCAACCTACCAAGTAAAGAGTCATAATATAATATTATTATAAAAATTAAATACAAATAATTAACGAGTCGGGTACGAGAGGATGATGATATTATATAAATGTCGCGTCGGTAATAGGTATATGTCAGTCACGTGGTCCCTATCGTAGTAGTTGTCGTAAAATATACGCGAGTAGCCGAATCATCGACTTGTTTGAATAAAAAATGTCGGCAGTCGATGGCTCGTCGTCCCGGTGTCGTATGAGTTACGTGTCGCGCCGCGTCGGAATCGATGATAATTTGAAATAAATAATTTGTGAGTTTTTTTGTGTATTTTTTGCTGATGTTGTTTTCACCATTTGTTGTTGAACTGCGGCGGGCAAGACCTTGCACAAATATTATATATATACAAATAGTCAGGCTTGCCTATCACGTCTGGAAACAGAAAAACAAAAACATTTTCGCATTAGTATAATCATCGGATCCCGAAAAATCATAAGGTTAAAGAGGTGGTGGTGGTGTACTGGGAATACGAAATATGAAAAAATCAAAACGAGTTCTCGGCGTACAATGTTGATCAGCCCCGAGAAGACGGTGATTTTATCATCATAGTTAATATTATTATCATCGTAATACTATCGTCAAAACCAGTTCGACGTACATGCGCACACACACAATATAATAATAATGTATAAAAACTACGTTGGACACCGCCCCGAACTACATATTATTATTATCGCGTCGTCGAGGTGAGAATCAGCTCGAGTTTCTCGGCCTCCGGAAATCCAAATAAACGCCGAAGACCCGAAAACCAGTTTGGTAGTACGACAGCTTTCACTCGCCCGGAAAAACGATCATCTATCGATTCGAAATCTCTCAAACGGGTCTGCGAGCGTGTGCCACGTGTGGATGCCGAGCTCACAAAATAAGGAATATATAATACAAATAAACGAATCACGGCACACCCGGTCCCCCTTGAACTTGCCCGACTTTCACCTCGTCCGTTGGCCGTTTCTCCCGAGGGGGTCCCCCCCGCATGGTCCAAAAGCGATTCGATTACACACACGCCTACAATGCATTAAACATTATCAAAACGTGTATATTATTATTATTATTATTTATACTGCGCGTGTTATGTTTTAACCGTCTTCGTAGTCGTAGTCGAGTATATTATACATGTGTATGGTATACGTGTATATATATCCCGAGGCCGGCGATGAAACGTTATTATTTATTGTATATATTTTTATAAGACGATCTAACCACCGGGTGAATGTACACAACGACCGGCGGCGGAGAGTTGGATTAAAAACTCCGACTCCGCCGCCTCCGCGGCCGTCATTAACCTAGAAAACGAGTGCGACGCATTCAGATGTCCGTCCGGGTTTACGGTCGGACGACCGCGGATTTATATAGAATAAAAGCATCGTATTTGTGTGATGTCATCCTTGACCGCCGTGGGTGCATCAGTTTATTATAATATATGATGTGGGCACGTGTGTGCGTGTGTTTTATACGACGGTGGTAACGATCGCCTATTATTATTATATGATATTTTACTCCGACTTACCGTAGTCTCTATCTGGCAACTGGCTTTTGTCCACCGTAGGCCAAGGTCTGGCCAACGTTGTTGGAGTATGATCCGTGGGCGTCGTGTCCTCCTCCGTAGCTGTCCCATCCGGAGCTGGATGCGCTGTAACCGCTTGGGGCGCTGCTACCGTAGCTACCGTGTCCGGCGTGTGTCTCGATCTGCGATCACCAGAACAAAAAATATTCGTAATTAATAATATTGTTAAACACCGCGGATCGGGATTATGGCGAGGGGGGGGGGTGAATAATTGTCGCCCACTAGACGATAATGATATGCCCCGGGGGAGAGGATTTTGTGTATAGAGTTCGCGATCTCTTGAGTTCCGTCAAAGTTAAAATTATACCTCGAGAGTTTTGAACGTATTGTTGTCGTATAATTAATATCGTGCGACACATGAATATTTTGATTTTTAAATGTATTAGCCCCCATTATGAGCAAAAAATAAATAACTAGGAACTTACCACTTCATGGTGAGGTGTTTGGTGTTGAGCGGCCAACAATTTTCTGATACCAATGAATCCGGAAACGAGCAGAGAGATGACAGAGGCCAACAGAGCCTTCTTGGCGATCAAAGCGATGACGACGTAGGCGATAACGACAAAGGCGGATAATTTGACTTTCAGAGCGATCAAGAGTGGGATAAGATGCTTCAAGAACTTCTTCTTCTTGAGGATACCACGGCCTGTTTTTAAAACGTTTCATTTTAGTACATAGTAATCGAACACGTGCGAGATAATTAGATTACATTTCGATTTGTTTCATTTGTACCATAGTAGGTAGTAATTGCACCGCAAATTGCCAATAAATGTGACAATATTATACGATCGATAATTAGTCGGAACTAATAAATAAAAAGTAAATGACTATTTGAACGCCTCAATAAGTGTGTTTTTTTAATCATATACTTTTATGATTCTCATTAAGAAAAAAAACTGTAACGTCATAAAAATGACAGAAAACTTATCAAAATAGATTGTGGTTATTAATAGAAACGATTAAGTTTTGATTGGCGTTTAAAAGAAAATTAAATACAGAATTTAAGCCAAAGTAATAAAACAATGAGCCTCGACTGTCCTCTAATGAATTAAATATTATGTAAATATTGCTAGTCGGCAGTAGAATAATTAATTGTCCGTGTCAAACTATTTCTAATAATTTAAGTTAATTAAGAATTCAAAACGTTTAGCTATATACTTCATCGTAGCGAAAACAAACTATCATATCTAACTAAAATAATTGTATTGAATTTTGTTTTTTACCTTCTTCGATGTAGTTGGAGATTTTGGATTTGAATTGTGTTGGGATTTGGTCGACGACGCTGCGGGCGGTTTCAGAGACTTCGGTGACGATTGGCGACAAGTTCCAGTGGAGGGTCCTCTCTTGGAAGAAACGCATTACCTTGTGCATGGTGAAGTCCTCGAGTGCGGTCTCGCGGTCGTTGGAGTCTTTGGCATTTTCGACGTTGTTGACATCTTCGGCGTTCTCGGCGAGGGACCTACCCTTCTTCTCGGTCTTGACGAGGGACAGACCTCCTAACAGATCGACCTTGTCCTGGTCGAAGAAAGACCGGGCGGCCCGGTAGAACTGCATCTGTGCGCACGCGAACGAGTCCTGGTTTCCGGCACATCCATCGTCCTGTGTCCTGACCGCCGCTGCGGGGATCGGGTCGGCCGAAGCCAAGCACACGCACGCCGACAACACTACTAATCCGAACTTAAACGCGACACTCATGGTGATTGTGGTTGGTTTTTCGATTATTCGATCACGAAGAATTGCTCTGCTGAACTGCTGTAGCTAGCTGCAGGTGGTTGTGATGGCTGCTGCTGCTGCTGGTGCTGATCGCTGTTGTTGTTGTTGTTCCTTTGAACTGTACGACTGTAATGATACAACTGTCGGGGCGGCCGGCGTATTTATTGTGGAGGCTGCCCGCCGGTTTTCGCTTTTTACCGAACCCGCTGCACACGGCGACGGCGCGGCGCGCATCGTAACTATTGCCCCTCCCCCCCGTCCGCCCTCCGCGGACCGGACACTGCAACATCCGTCCGGGCAGCCCACTCTGCAGCCGCGTACTCTGCCCGTCCCGCGCCCGCCCATTTTACCCGACTTTCTTGTCCGCAGTCGTCGGCGGCGGCGGCGCCTTTCTTCGGCCGTGAACGTAGCTCGCGTACTTGCGCCGCGGACACTGTCGTTATCGTTAACCGTCCACGAAATCGTTAACCATAATATTACAATACGATAATCCGGTCGCGACCACTTGGACGGTATTATGATATTGTACGACGGCGGTGGCCCGAGCCGAGGACGAGACGACTCCAGACGGTTCAGCAGAATACGTTTTTACCATCGTACTCGCGAAACTCAGCTCAGTGCCAGTAATATGCTGCACGCGTGTTTATTGTAGTCGCACACCAGCAGTCGATTTGATATGGAAATATTACAATGTTATGAAATATTTTATATTTTTCACGTCGTTTTTAATTTGTTTACGAGTGCCGTCTGAGAAGAACGAAAAATCCCACGTGCCGATTCGCCGCCGTCGCGTATACTATCATTTCGCCAAAAAACAAAAATATTATATTTTAATTCGTCACATATCATCATTATTATTACTGTTGTGGTTGTTGTCGCTGTAATATTCATTCTCATTGTTTCAGTTTGTCTCATTGTCGGTTATACCGTAAATCAAAAATATAATTAACTCGTATACTGCGCACGCACGTTTTCAGAACAAAGTATTATTCGTTTCCGTAAAAACCGCAGTTGTCGACACTTGAGCAAATCGTACTCAGATTTCAGTCATAATAATATACATGTGTGTATTTAACTGCAGACATATCGCGTGTTGAAGTAGTCTTCATAACAACTATACTATTTGATTTCTATAAAGTGGATTTGATCGCTATTCAGTGTTAAAGAATAATAATATATTTTAAACACGAATAACACGTAAAATTGCGGATTTCAAACAGTTTTTTTTTTATTCTGTGAGTACACTGTGCGTATTACTCGAATATTTTTTTCTGAAAGATATCAGATAGCAATGAATTAGGCGCTCGATAAAGTTGTGTACATCTGCTATGTATGGTCAGTCCGGATGATATTTAAACCGCAAGTTCGAAAAGTTTCTTGAGTTGTTGATATATAGCTTATTAAACGTATATTCGATATAATTCCATTAAGTTTCAGTGATGTGAAATGTTCAAACAATCTTATAATAAAACGCTCGGGTTTAATATAATAAAATAGTCACGAGACTATAAGACGTGTACGAAATGGAAAACCACTCTAGGTATAATATGATAATATTATGATAGTAAACATTAGCCACTAGTGAAACGAGCGAATCGGTGCCCGCGATAACTGTCCATATAGGTATTAATTAACAAAATAGGCAATGTTGGATATGACTTTTTTTTCCTCGACTCATATTTAATATGTTCGCACCATACCCATGGTAAATAATTTTTTCATTGATCTCCAAATAGTGAATTCATAGCTGGTTCCTATAGTGGTTAAATAACATTTAAAAATTGTTTACCTTTTTCAACCATAATAGAACACCCAACCATTATTATTTTTATAAGTCACGTGAATCAAATAGTAATAAACCTCCTCCGAGTCGCCTCTGCTTATAGGTACTTACCTGTGTACAATTATGGATCGTTGATTCACGATAGTAGTCACACGACGACGACGACGATGGTAAAACATATATCGACAGTATAATGATAAAATGAAATACGCAGTCATGCGAAGACGATAGTAGCCCGGAGATAAGTCATCGGCACTTTTGAAACAATAATATTCTTCTTTGCTTCATGATTGTGAGACTGTATTTATTTATTGTTTACGTTCCTACGTCGCTAACGTCCGGGCGACACACCGCAGAAGAGTATTGGATCGCCAATGTCGTATGTTATATTATCATATACCGGTCCACGAGCATTGTATCCGGGCAATATAATATTATTATATTATATTATTATCACAATAAATTACTACCTATATACACTACTCGCGCGTATTGTTACTCACAATAGTCATGATTTTCAATCGGTCCGCGTTTACCGATTATTACACTGCAGAAGTATATTATAAGGTACGCTGTATGGCGCGCTCGTGTCGTCGTCGTTTTCACTTAATTGTTTTAGCTCGGAGGCAAGCGCCATCGCCCGAGGTGGGTCTATTATTATTAATATTATTATTTTATTGTTATTGTTATCATCGTCGTCATCGTTATTGTTATTAAATATAATATTAAGCCGCTCGTATCTCTGCAGCCTCGTGCAATACGCCTGTCCAACAGTCGGCGAGCGTCACGACGATCTCCCCAGAGAATCATCGAAATAATATTCTGCAGACGCGAATCCGATCCCGAATGACGACTGCAGGGCACTGACAATTCGTTCGTTTCTTTTCGATATTCTTCGGCGTGCACGATAATAATAACATACACGCGAATATCAATGGACTTTCGATCAAACGATTTGTTATTATGTTACACAGGTACCTACAATAATATAATAATCACATAATTCACGTCACATATGTGCAGTGATGATTTCGGCGGCGTGCCGGAAGTTTCACTTTTTATTTATTTTTATTATTTTTATCCATATCGGACAAATTCGGTCCGTCACTCTCACATTTTTAACGAACCATTTTATTCGGAATTAAAACTGAATTCGAAAAACACTGCAGTTTGGGTTAGGACGGACGGAATCGTCTCACGCGTGATCACTGTCAGATCCGGTCGTTAAAGTCTCTAAACGTGTCGGCTGCGGAGTATACAATAGTATTACACTATTATTATTATTATTATTAACTCGGTATCTAATAAACAAAACGTCTAACGTGTCTAACAATCATATTATTTAAGTTCTTGTTAGATTCTGTTGTTATTTATTCGTTGTAAATATAATATAATAATAATATATTGTACCTATAATATTATATTTACTTATTTTGGGGGTACCACCCTTTGTGATTTTCATGTAGGTATAAGTATTATGATCGGTGATCGCTGTTGCAAAAATACATTCGATGTACATTCGTTGTTATACAATGTTGTATACAATTTATTTAGCATTAAACAATAAAAAGTCGGCAATTAATTAATTATTTTCTTTCTGTGTGCACCAAAATGTATACACCACCCAAAGTGTTTCGTTTTTATGGTTGTAATTTCTACGAAAATGCTTACATAAAGATGAGAACATATTAATGAAATATGTACAATTTACGTTTGAATGAAATAAAAATATGTAATTTAAAATCCGGTATTCAAATTCAATGTTTAAATATGTGTTATAACTTTCGCCGATAGGTCAAGAGGCCGTTTACACACATTATATTTATGCCATAAAAAAAAATAATTCTTGAACAGGTATGATATTCCGGTTTTATTTTTATTTTTTATTAATGAGTCTGCTTTCGGATTAGCGTGTTAACTTCGTTTTAGAAGTATAATGCAACAGGTGAATTCGGGTATAAATGTATAATTATACATTTTTATTGTTCGTCGAATTGATACTGCAATTATTATGTTGATTAATGATTACCATGTAAATTTGCATTTTATAAAACACTATACCGTCTACTATTTTTTTTTTCATTTTATGAATTTTGACGGCCTGCATTAATGTGTAGGTACAGTACAATATTATAATTTATATTAGATGTAACGTTTCAATAAGTATCGTCACAACCCACTGATAGTAAGTCATTATCGATATTAATATTATATTGAATTGTAAATAATATAATAATATACACGGTTGAACTCTCCATCTTTTGGCTATAACAAACCTTCAATTTGCAAAATAGTCTATAATGTAATTTTTAATATTTTCGCAAAAATTCAACTTTATAATATCACTCAATATTATTCGGCTTGATGTAACTTTCTTATGTTGGATATTTTGTCTTTATAGTTCTTTATAAGTGTATATACCTACTGTAAAATGTTTTTTTTTTTTTTTATACACATTCGTTTGGTGAAAATAATTTTATCATTCTACGGCTGATAAAATATAGTTGTCGAGTACGACTATAAAACTAAAAATGAAGTAGTAAATAAAAAAATCTCGCCAGTTCCGGGAGTATTATTTTTATTTTCTATCGAAAACAAATGTTATATAACATCGTCGTCCAATCAAGGGAAACTGTTTTATATATCGTGTTATAAATCGTAATTCGTTTTATATATCATCTCCACTTTTACTTACGGTTGTATTTATATACCTACTGACGTTTTTCACGGCACCGACATAATATCGATTCGTAATATTATTTTCCAATTATTATATAAAAGGTGTAATATTTCAATCGAAGAAATCGAATATTGTATTTGAGGAGGATTAGGTACAGCTGTACAGGAAGTAGTATATACGCTTAAGTACTACTGGATATAATTATTATTAGACTATAACGCTATTTCATAATTATAATTATCTACAGGCTATAATATCTCTAATCGACGAATATTGAAGTAAGAATAATCAACTAAAATCGTTTAAAATTCAATATAATATGAAATATCAATATTATAATACTCTATTACAATAAATTTGACTGCACTGAAAATGTGCAGTCTTAATGCCAAGTCAGTTTGCCTATTTATACGTATGTGTATCCGTCACAATATCATATTATTATTTGAACGAAAAAAGTGAAAATATTAATGTTATCTAATTAATAGTGAATATAAAATATAGAAAAGGTGCAACGATAATAATTGTTCATTTTCGTCAGAAACACCGTACCTCGACAATATACGGTAATATTGACAACATATATATTGTACAAACATATAAGCGTATTACGGTAATTTATTATCGGCAATAATTATTGTTGCCATTTATTAGTTATTACAGTTTATAGTCTGTTTGTGTTCAGTCCCGAAGGTACCTGTAGTAACATTATTAGCGTATATTGAGTACCTATACATTTGTTTGGCCACTAAAAATTATTTCATAACAAATCTTAAAAAAAAAAAAAATGTATAATATCTATTATGTTAAATAGCATATAATATAAACTATGAATAAATTAAAATTGTCTACTAGTTTATTTTTATAGGCGATAAATAATATGCGTATATATAATATTATTATAGTGTATAGCGTTATTTCGTACATGAACAATTTATTTTAAGCAAAAAAAAATTACTATTTTTATTCCTCTACGCGTAAATGGAAACTGAAAAAAAAAACATAATGTTATATTAAATTCAGTTATAAGACAAAAACATTTTTTTTTTTTTTTTATCTAAAATAAATAGAGATAAAAACGACTACGGTTTCGATGCGGCAGCAGGTTTTTTTTTCTAGAAGCCGAAAGAGATTATAATTCCCGATCACGTTCTTTTGGTACCAGCTAATGTACGTACCTATATTAAAACTGACCTGGATCCAGAGACGTGATGGGAGAGTAATAATCTCCGACGTGCTCGACAATTATCATTATTATTACATTGTACCTCTATACATCGGACACAATCGGCGCGACTATAACGTCCGCAGGGCGCCCGGGACGACAGGACGTCAAATAGATATTCATCTGCTTCGTGTCTCCACGTCCGTCATCGCCGTTTAAAAGCGAACGGGCCCGACCTCGACGGCGGCCAATGATATTATGATTTCAACGATCGTCGTACGTGTACGCTCGTTAATTTTATTTTGTTCAAAGACAGTTGTTGTAGGTAATAAGGACAATAATACGTACAATGTGTATTTTGTCCAAAGCAGCATAGGTTATACTATAACACAGGGTTATAATACAAGGTGATCCATTTAACGTAAGACATTTTATCGTTTAACCATCTACTTTTCGTATAGTAAGTGTCTTACGTCAAATTGATCACCCTGTATATCGCGGGTGGTACTATAATATATAGTTTAATAGCTGATGCTGCAGCTGTCGTCACCTTCTAAACAATATTATTATTATTTCAACTATCATCGAGTAACGTACGTGTAGACACGGTATATTATTTTTTATTTAAAGACAGTGATAATTATTATGCGTACAATGTACCTATTTGTATATTATACTATTGTTCAGAATGGCATAGGTTATAGCGGCGTAGGTCCTACTATATATTATAATAGCTGCTGTGGTCACCTTATTCATCTATCGCCGTCGGAACGAATGTTATAAATACAAAACTGTCGCTTTATAGTAAAAGTGATTGCGACATATTATTAAAGGATATTAGGGCTCGAATTTCACCGTGTTTGACACATCAGATTATTATGGTGTATATAATATAGTTTGTGGTCGTGGATCACGAATAATAATATAATTTTTGTATATTAACATGACGTGCGGTCGTCTACCGCCTGTTGACATTGCTGCAGGTTATCACAATGAATGTCAGACGGTTTTTGTGGTTTTTGAATTATTTTAACGCCTTGCTATTATATTGCAGTCACCCGCCGATCGATGACCAAATAATTGAATCGTTTATACTACTATACACTCGAAGATCAAAATCTAAATCAGAATAAATATTCATCGGAAGAGGATATTATATTATATAGTTATTAATTTATAAACATTTTTCATGATTTATTTTATTTGTACGTCCTTTTTAATATAATAATTGTTTATAGTATTATTTAATCTTTTACACTCATTAGGTATTCGTCTCTAAGACAATGAAAAAATATAACTTTTTTTTTTTAAAATGAACTATAAAATTATCTGTTTTGTAATTTATGTTCGGATTTTATGGAATGACGCGGTTACATCTCTACAAGCCCCCCCCCCCCTGGGTGCCACTAGCATCCACGTTTGTTCATTTATAGAAACGATTGTTGTAATAAAAACAAGTCAATAGACAGTATTACGATGTATGGCCATTGTCCGTGAAAACAAATTGTGGAACAGAAAATGTAATACCTATATATATTATAAATTAATGTACGTTTACACGAAGATTATAGTCGTGGAAATTACTGAAGTAGTTCAGTAATATTGGCACCAAATTGTGCACACAATATAATCCTTGAGACTCTGAGAATGATCTTAATGCTCCGTATTTCAATCCCTATAGGTTGCTGTAGAGTGGCTCATATAAATGGCGTTACCTAAATGGATAATCTGGTATATACCTGGTGCGGGTACCTACGTCCTACACGTAGTGTGCGAGCTGCAATAGCTGCAAATTGCAGATCTCAAGATGATTATAGTGACATATTTCCACCCCTATAACATCGTTGGAGCAAAATACTAAATTGTATTTAATTGCATCATCGATTTGGTCACCACGGGTAAATCAATTTTATTGTATATGATTTCAAAAACTAACACTTATTTGAGTATTCTTCAAATGCCGTTGCAATGTTGTTGATGTAAGTGTGGATTTGACCAAAGCCCAAAATGCAGTCGTTTAATGAAGGCTTCGCCTCCAAAAACGAGTTCTGGTCTGCACACGCTTGCCGATAATGACCGCACAAGGACGGCAAGTATATTGTTGCCGTAGCGTCGTAATGTTGACCCTAAGTTGGGGGCCCGTAAGTCGGTGAAATTTCCAAAATGCCTTTTCATCCGCAGGACGTGTGGACCTGCAATAATAATAATAATATGCTGTTTGTCGGTTTTTAAGCAGCACGCGCCAGCTCGGTCGCACGAAATGGAAATTAGCGCCGGTCACGTCCGACGACCGCGTAGTGACATGGCGTGGCGTGGCGTTCCGCGTATTCCGACGCCATCGGCGAACCGAGTCAGTCCGAGTCAACATTTATAACAACAATAATAATAATAATAATTATCGTACGTCTTCGTGTTCATATTATAGACATAGGTAGTAGGTATATTAGGCATACGAGAAGACCACATTTGGTATACAGTCGTACACGGCCGTGTACGCACTGTACGCCTCAATATGTCTGGAACCAGACATCATAATATGACTTGCGACCGATCGACTGCGGTGTCCAAACAATTATATATAATATAGGTATACCTATAGGCAGTATAGGCACTGATACGATAATTATTTTTCATACGATAGTGATGGTGGTTTTTGGCTAGGCCTGCGGTGGCTAAATATAGTAACTTCGTTGGGACACCATCTGAAACGTGTAAAAACAAATATTAAAACTGCAGCGAACGGTGTATGATTAAGCGTCTCCCAAAAAGAATCCAAAGCCGGTAACGAATTTATCGAGCGTGACTTATGCGTTAAACACATACCTATTCTATTATATGGTTAAAATATAATTGTACCTATATTAAATTATTATTAGTATAGTGTTTGGATTTTACGGTTTTTGGACAATTTAATGGTTCTATTAATAATTTTTGCTCCAATTTCTATGCAGTAGCCACCGCTTTTTGCAGTATTCGCGGTTAATTGACTCACATTTTGGACTAAAATAGTGAATTTACTCTTCTATTACACACAAAGCTCGTTTATTTTACTCATTATAGGTACACCGGTTAATGGGGTCAATTAAAATGCGGATAAATAACTCATAAGTATACTACACATAAGTTACATTTTTTTAAAACATTTTAATTTAGTGAATATAATAAAATAATGAAATACACTGTAAACAAATAAATAATGAGTGTTTATAAATTATATCTTAAAAATACATCATTCCTTTTAATAATGATTCTATTTCCCTCATAAATATTTTGACTATTAACTATTAAGTATAGGTACATATAATATTTATATTTATTATACGTACATATAATATTTATACTTATTATACTTACCTCAACTTATTTTGTAAATTGAGACCAACGAGTCCGGCGACATTCGCGTTTTCAACGATAACGGCCCCTATACGAAATAAGCGGCCCGGTGAAAGTGCTCTGAAATCCTCAACGTGGCTCATCTTTTTGCAACGATTGATTCTGAATCTTTGCTTCCACGCGCACACATGTTGCAGTATGACCCATAGCATATTGGCTTTCACAGATCTATCAACCTTTGATCGATTGATACAGATAACCGAGGGTATCGTAAGTCTATACTGGCATGATATAATACTATTATTATATCAAAATTACCCGCACTGGCTGCTGTAGTCTTCGAATTATACCTACTCGTAGACCTTACTCTCATCACTTCGTTACACGCCAAACGTCCAATCTATAATAGTACTCTAACAATATTGTCTATACTCATTGTATCGACAGACCATCGATGAGCTTCTTGTTGTTCGCTGTATAGTACCTTTACATCGTAAGTCATAACTCATTCAGCCGGGAAATAAAGAATTATGTCGACGGCGCTATTATAATATATCGTTACGTCACGGGGTTTTTCACTGCCACAAGCCCCTCCCCTCCTAGACGAAACGAATTATGTTATTTAATATACATCAATCGTTCGGTCCACGAGGCGTATTTTTCCGACCTGTGGATTCCAACAAAATATATCCTAAACGGTCATCAGCCAACTCGGCAGCACATGCCTAACAATATTACTACGGGTACTACAGTTGTCGTTGATTATTATACCTCGTCGTAGTATTACTATATGTGATTGCTCGTTATTATTACAATATTATATTATAATATTATTGATCTCGCGGTTCCCGTTAGAGACGGGAGATCTACGAACGCACACGTGTGTGTACTCGTCCGCGCCTCGCGTAGGTATAGTATTATAATATTTATAATGTACACATTATAATATACGTAGGTACAGTCGATTTATTTGTTTGCTCTAGTTTCTCGGCCAGACCTCAGCTTCGGGCGCCATTCGCCGGGCTGGGAACCCGGGCCCGGGGGCGCACGCACCGTGCGATCGGATTTAAAAAATGAAAAAAAAAATCAGTCGTCGCAATAATAATTACGACCCGTCCGATATACGACCTAAGCTCATTTGCATGTGTCGACCCGTCCGCGATGAGTGGAATTTCGCGGCACTCTCCCAAGGCCGCCGATCTTTTCGTCCACGCCGCAGACCCGACCCGGTTTCCATAATATTATTATTTATTATTACTATTATTATCACTAGGTATATTATATTATCTACATTACGATTATCGTTATTGTCTATATATATTATTAGCATGTGTATATACGCTCGTATGACAGATTTTTTTTTTAAATTTTATTAATGGTGTATTTGTGTAGGTATACAGGTAGATACGCAACTACGCGACCAACCGGAAGAAAACTGGTAACCGGAAAAACTGTATAGAAGACGGCGTTATTGCGGGCGGCCTCAGTTTTTATTAATAATAATAAAAAATGATTAAAAATCCATTACTTTTTATATATATATATATGTATGTTACCCGCAGCTTATAATAATATATTCATATATCAATATAAATACGTTATATTTTGTACGACTATCTGATGTATATAAATAATGAAATGCGATCGACATTTAATTGTATATCCGTTTATCTTGTTTTGACCGCAAATCGTCGAGATATGTAAATTTTACACAAGTTATAATATTATACGATAGATTAAATTATACAGATTAAATTTGGACTTAAGTGGTAGATTTACAGGCATGGTGGAGATTGGGTCATCTCGTATGAAGTGGTAGCAGGTTGTGATCTGTAATGGAATAATAACCTAATGAGAATTTTTAGTATTTTAGAAAAATTAAATATTATTTGAGAGTATTTATAATCCATTTTCCCAGCCAAATAAGTAGTACTATATATATATTTTTTTCTTTTGTAAAATTGTTTTTGAATACGTTCAGAGCAATTATCTTCAAATCTGTTTTGAATAATTAAGACTTAATTATAACTTTTTGTTTGAACTATCAATTTTAAAAAGTTAAATATAACTTTTATACTTTTATTCATAAAAAAAAAAAGGAGTTTAGGATTGCTAGTCGGTAAAACAATGTTTACTTGGATAATTTTACGCAAATCATATAATATAACTTTGAAAAATGTTTGACTCTGAGTGAATAGTCGGGTCTCTCTCTTTCGTTTATTTTTACTAAACGGATTCAGCAATTCATTTATATAGTCCATTGGAAACCCCGACCATTTCGAATCACCGACAGGTTTTCTTTCACACGCTACGGACTTAAATAGTTTAATGAATACGATATTATTACTACTTGGTAGGTGTGATGCGATCCACTGCCCGTATTACACTTTTAATTTTTTTAATAAATTTTATTTAAAAAAAAAAATAGATAACTTTGAATGAATTAAATATGCATAATTGGGATTTTTTTTTTTATCGAAAATCGTATTTTAACTAGACAATTAATAAATTACTCTGCACGTTATTTTATTGTACGTACCAACTGCGGTACACTAACCGCCATCTAAAACCATTCATAATATGCGGTGACAATGACGAACGAGCAGTCGCGGGTATATTAATTACAAAATCACTGTACGCCCGGGGCTTCCAATATTCGCAATACTCAGATGAACCTAACCCAGTGCAGACCAACACAAGGTGAATCCAACCCAATTTTCTAAAAAAAAAAAAATCAAATCCTCGTCCATATTATCAATAATAATCGTAAGATTTAGGTATGAACCGCGTATTCCACGACTTTTGTTACAGTCTGAAAGGCACGAGGACCATAAAAGCTTTACGACTCGTTGTTCGATGTTTGAACATAATTATTCATATTTTTTTTTTATTACTATTATATTATTAAATACGAAACAGAGATAAGTACACACACACATACACTCACACTCACATTGGTAGGTTTTTACACACTATATTTTACGGTTATGCGTATGAACGACACGAGATAAGCAAGCTCTACGACGTTTTCTCTAAAACGTATGCAAAAAAATACTTAAGAAGATAATAATAATATTTTATTTTATTATATATTATTGTGGGGTCAGCGTCGTTTATGGGAGTTGATATTTTACACGGAATGAGGTTAGATGAAATATTAACAGAAAACATACCTACACACGCCGTAACTGTACATAATATATTATTTATTTTTTTAAATATACATTCTTGTTATGATATGATAGGTAGGTACCTACTTGCGCATTGCTCGCTACCTACTAAATTTAACGAATTCATTTTATTTCGCACCGAGTTATAGTTTAATATATAGGTATAACATCTCGTGTAATGCGAAAACGGCCGAGACTTGAGATGATGCCAACCACGGTAGATTGGTATCCGAGTGACCATTAACCGATTACACGTATACGAAATGCTTAACTTCCGCCTTAAGACGACCAACACGTCTTTTGTGTGCACACCCGGCGACGAGTGTATCATTATAATAAGTCGGTGTAGGTACCAATCGACCTTGCGCGATTGGAATCGAAATAGAAATGCAGAACATGTAATTATAATATCGGTTTGCTAGTTTGCTATTATTATAGCTACCTATGTATCTTGTTCGTTCTTTCGATACTTATAATGTAGGTACCTACCTAAAATCTCGTGACGAGATTAATATTTAAACGGCCTTTAAAAAGGTACACACCTTTTTTCAGTTCTTTTGTTAAATAATATCGATGCGCAAATGATGTACAACCCAAAAATCAAACGATGTGCAACTGTCTTACGAAAAAGTTCAAAATTACCACAAGTGACGCGCAAACGAGACAACCTCTGGCTGAACATATTAATTGATAATTTGTCAAACAAATCGAATATCAAACTAGGGCTACTGCAGGCCAATGCAATCCTGCGGTACCTGCTCGACCGCAGACTATAGCGATCCTGCGCAATGTTGGACATTATATTATATAACACTCACAAAAAATGGTCATTCGAAGGTTTGCACACAACAAAATTATGTTTTATACATAGGGGTAAGCGTCTTTGGACAATACGACAACATTATCGCTACAAGGGTACACGCGAAACGTGTACATAAATTATATAACAGTTTTATAATTGTTGTGTTCTGTACACCGAGACATATTCAATGCATATATTTACACGCTTTTCCTTGCTGCAGCGGATAATAATATTTCCGTGGGAAGCAGAATAATTGAAATAATTACAAATGTATAATATTATATATTATTAGTAAGCTATATATGTGTCATTCCATCTGCAATGCCCGCGCGCGATAACCAATCCTTTCTTTCACTAAAATAACATTCCATATAAACTATGTTGTTATCTCACTGCAGTGAATAACTCGATTGAGCTGTTTCTTTCATATTATTATTATTATAAGAGATGAATATACCAGAATTACAACTTTCTTCGCGACGTATTGATTCGGTTTAACGACGGGTTTACGCCACATTTGCGCATATACGCTTCACGACATTATTTCTACAACAATTATTATTTCATATAAATTGATGATATAAAAACATATTTTTATAATATATTCACTAAACTGAAGGGCTGCTGGATGCGAAGATTTTTTGCAACGGGATTGTAAAATATTATTATTCTACATCTCGGAAATAACCTGAAAATAACGGAGACGATAGCTGCGCTTGTTATTCTATACGACACTAAATCATATACACGACTCCTTGACACAATATGTTCGTAATAAATTCTTGGCATTACACTATTACTGGCTATTATTGTATAGTTGTACCAAGCTGCGGTGGTAGGTGGGTACGACGTATCATTTTTTTTTTTTTTTTTATGGTCTGGCCGCCTGATACTGGAATGTCTCGTCTCGACGATGGAAAATGTGAAAATCTACATCCACATATTATTATTATTATTACCAAGGTGTGTCTGCATCAGTCTACCCACAGACGTGTATTATCACCCCGATTTGAAAGTGAAATTCAGTTTACCTACGTCCGCGGCCGCAAATAGCGATTCGATGGTGTTATGGCATTTTAATTCGTTTCCGAACCAGCACGCGATGATCGAATACTTTTTTAGTCGATTAATATTAAAATATGAGTGGAAAGAACGTTGTTGGGAGATTTTATTTCGTTTCGTTGTGCGTGACACGGTACCATGTTTATTATGAGCACACGCAGCCAATGTAGCATCTCGAAAAAAAATATCACTCAATCGGGTAGGCATCACGACAGAATGAGTACGATAATTGGTTTATAAAAGTATACGAGTGTTTTGATTTGCAGTACCGAGTTCGTATATTATAAGTAGAGGTATTATAATATCATGTACTTCAGCAAAAATTGCAGTTGACATTTAAAGTTTACGATTATTGCGCAAACTTTTTTTTAATTTAAATCGAGGAAGATTTTTACATATCATTTCATAAATACAAAGTGCCTACCTGTAGTATGTACAGTTTGTGAACTTGATAATGGTCAAATATAATATTTTGATTTTAAGTGTAATTGTTTGAATCAGTTTGGAATTATTATTATGACGTGTCATAATGCTTTAGTTCGATATTTTGATAGTACTTTAATATACCTAATATTCACTATGGAGTAAAATGTCGGAAAGTCCAACACCGATGCCCTGCATTATACAACTCGTAAGATGTGATAGCAGCTTACGTTGATATTTAAAATGTAGGGTAAAATATAATATTAGTAAATTAGTTAAGACGATCTATAGAAATAACATAAATATACAGAAATCCACATAATATTAAAAGTGGGTATGGGATTAAATCGAAAATAATCACGACACAGACAATAATATGATGTCTTTACCTACATATTATACGTTCAGCGTTGTATCACATGCATTATTGATTATATTTTGTCTACTGCATTTGTGTAGGTGCCCGCTGTACCCGTTGCCCAGTGGAATACACAATCGAATTAAACATAACTACGCAACAGACAATAAAATACAAGTTTACTAGACAACGTATTTGGAAGTGAAATTGTTTTCGTACCCATTAAGTCGAAATGAAAGTGAAAAATATCTAATTTGTTTTATAATTGAAACTTTTGTTTGTGTTTGTCTACACGTCTTAGAACGTTCATTAAAATATAATTACTTGTAATAATATTACTGTAATGTAGCTCGATCGAAATTTACAATGCAATATTTTATTGGCTAAAATGATGAACACATTTGATAAAATATGATTATATTTTATTTCTTTTTTGTTATTACATGACGTGTTACATGTTATCACGTCTTTATGTTTATTGATCGAAAATCGAACAAGACTTACTACCTTTCGCAATATGTAGGTATGTATAGTTAATTGCGAAAAACTAGTAAAATACTACTTATTAGGTAGGTAGAAAATCGAACAAAATATTTCGATTTATCATTATCAAAATTTTTAAGAAAATACTATTTTTATTTAAGCTTATACTGAGGTGAGTGTATGTATTTATTTTCTATTTCACACGCATGCATAGTTTCGATTTATCACAAGAATATTATACTATATAGTAATCATTAATAATGTTTTTCAATTTTAATAATATACAGCTTGAAAACATTTAAAACCTGTTGTTGTAGCAAGTAACACCGTTTTTTGAGCAACACTTAATATTAGTTTGACAGTAAAGTTGTCCAATGAAATTAGTTCTGTTCTATTGGATTTAGGTTATCTAAAAATAAAAAATTCAATGCATTTTAACGATAAATATTTTATAGTTTCAACTGAACTGAATCCATTAAAAAATATATTCTTAGCTACCTACTAAAAAATAAATACGAAAAGAAAAACTTATTTTCTATGTATAATATTTAACATAATTAATATTATTTAATTTATTATTTTATATTTCAGATAATATATTCAATCTACGAATCATAATTTTAAATTTAATCATATTTAATAGACCATTGATATTAAAAAATGTGTGAACCATAAATAATAATCGAGATGACCGTTTTTTTTTTTCGGTCATTTCACTGCCCCACCCTGTAACATATAAGTGTGAATGACACAAAAAAAAGAAACGGTTGGAAAAAGTCGTTTTCATTCATTTAAATCGTGTAACTCTGTTTTTTTTTTCCAGTCTTCCGGACAATTAATATTTCCATTCTCAATATGAATATAATAAAAAAAAGTGGTTTGTGTAATATGCTGCCCTACACCGCCAAACACACGACCGAATATCATTATATTCCCGCATATTATCTTTCTACGCCTAATCGGGCGCCCCCCCGCGCACATACAATATATAATATTTTTTTTTACAGACTCAAAATTTTCTCACTCGTTTAGAGTTTTAACGCGTCGGTCGATCGTCATTTATTATTAGGTACTATAACAGGCCGAATTTCATGGGTTTTCGGATAAAATCAAAACTAAAAAATTATAATAAAATAACGGGACGTGTCGCAGACACCGGACACCCAACGCACTACCTAGCTCTAATGTGTAAGTGTGGCGGGTGGTCGTCCGTACAATGCGAGATGTTTATTTTCATATTAATCCGTATATGCAAACACGGAGAGCGCGTGTGATCGGACCTGACTCGCCTCTGCAGTATGTGTGTCTATGTGTCTGTGTGTGTCTATGTGTGTGTCTGTGTGTGTGTCTGTGTGTGTGTGTGTGTGTGCGTGCATGATTGGCCTCCGTAGGAATTCGAGTAGGTGGCAATAGCCGGGACGAGGAAGAGCTTTACTGGGTCAAGGTCACTGGGGCACCGACCTCATGTAAGGGTGCGACGCCGACCTTCATATTATTATTATATTAGTACAATATATTAGGTACCTCTATAAACCATATAATATTAGAACACTTAAAAAGTGGAAGTAAGAAACAATGCATAGTTATAAAATATGAGAATTATGTAAGAATCTATGATATAACTACAATTATTGCTATTGTTACTATATTAAGTATTTATACCTAGTCGTAATTCATTTTTATATTTTTATATTACTTAGACAAATAAGACATTATTTTCTTAAATTGAATTTTTTTTTTATATTATCCGTCTTACATGTTCTCAACTTCAAACTTCTGGTTGCGTAAAAAACGTAAAAAACTGAATGTACATAGGTAAGAGGTATTTTGTTTCACAGCCGGCACCACCAACTTATCTCGTCATTATTATAACATTACATCGTCATATTATACCGTCATGTTTATTATTATTCTCGTCATAACCAGCGGTCAACTACGACATGTATAGACGTTGATTTTTCTTCTATTTTAAATTATATCATTGTGAATTTTTTACTGTCACAAGTAACTCCAAAAATACCAGTCTCGGGCGTATCACCTCCCTATCTCTGTCCGTCTGTCTGTCTCTCTTTACATCTCTCTGTATCCCTGCATCTCTCTCTGTCTCTTCCCTTCTTTCTGTAATCCCAGAAATTTATTCTCGATCCGTATCTCTGAAACGCGCTATTCTGTTATATTTGCGTGGTTATCACTACGGTAGGTTAGCAGAGTTTGCAACATAGCCGGCAAGGCCCATACACGCTATAATATTCTATGGAATTGAAGACTTGCAGAAGTGTATAATATTATCAACGATTACTCTAATGCATAATAATACACCTGTAAAGCGTGTACCCACACGGCCACAGTGATTAGACGTACACGCGATATTTAATAATATTGTATTATATTCAGTGCAGCTAATATGGAAGGGGGTGAGTCTACAAAATGTGAATAGGATATAATATGCAGTGTTTAATTGATAACTATTTTTAAAATGAATACTTTTAAGCCCCTCCCACCACGAACAGGTTGCCGATTCGCGGTACTCATTACAATATCGTGTGCTATGTGGCGGCCGTCCGGACAGAAAGCCCTTCCGGAAGTTTATCCGGGAGCGTCGGTGAAAATTCTTCCAAAGAGATGAGTCGGCGACGGACTTCGCGGCTGAAAGAGAAAATGTGATAGGTTACCAGCTAAACCTCACGCAGTACCTATAATATTATTTCGTTTGCGGTCCTTCCATTGAGCACGCATTGTGTCGGCCACGTGATTTTTCAATTCTCTGCCGAAAACGTATAATATATATATATATATATAACTACATAACATTATATTATTATTATAATATATATGTATGTATGTAGAGTTGTGCTTTCACATTTTCTGACGAAACGCCATCCGATGTTACTATATGTATTATATACATCTGTCTGATTATTATTATTATATAGCCTGGAGATTCCGTCCGCGATAAATCATCGGCAAACTACTTACGCCGCCGCAGGTTTATCGACCATAATATTATAATAATAATTTGTGACAGAACGTTTATGAAAATGCAATCGCTTTCGCCCCGACGTCGCCGAAAACCCTCTCAACTGGTTACCGACCCGTCAGATCAGTGTTAATTATTTATCATTAATAGTTCACGATCGTAACAAACGATTATATTATTATTTATTATCATAATTGCGCGAACCCCGGTGATAACGTAATATACAGTCGTGACTCGTGAGTCTCAATAACTCGAACCTCAATAATTCGAAAACCTTGAAAAATCGAATTCTTTTTTGCCCCTTGAAGTGTTTTTAAGTTGTGTTTGAGACGTATATTACTCGAAAAATACACAAGTCAAATTTATTTTTATTCCTCTATTGAGATTGTAGTCATCGACTGTAGTATAATGTTCTACACGACAACACCTCAAAATCGAATATATCTTAGGCAATTGGAAGAAATAACGCACTGTACCTTAATATCATATAATATATACTGACGAGGATAATATTTATTATCATTAAGGGGATGGGAAGCGGCGATTTTCTGTCTTTGTCTAACACACGTGCAACATAGGATTATAGACGTGTTCTTTTTCCAACGTACCGATTAATCTAGTGAAGCGATAAGAATTCTGTAAACAGATTTGAATTTGTCGTCAAGTCTACTTGAGATCGACTTCCCCACATTTTTGATATTATCCCCCAAAAATCATAAAAATTATATATTAAAAAGAGTAATTAAAAAATTGCCATATTTCAATTTTTGGAGAAGTTTTAATCAAAATATCAAAAATGTGGGAAAGTCGATCTCAAGTAGACTTGACGAAAAATTCAAATCTGTTTTCAGAATTCTTATCGCTTCACTTGATTAATAGGTACGTTGGAAATAGAACACGACTATAATCCTATGTTCCACGTGTGTTAGACAAAGACAGAAAATCGCCGCTTCCAATCCCCTTAAGTGTCCTCACTCCTCGGTGATAACTTATAAAAGTCGAGTCTCGATAACTCAAACCTAGTAACTCGAAAACTTCGACAACTCGAAATTTTTTTTTTTTGCTCATTGAAGTGTTACTAAGTTGAGTTCGAAATCCGAGATGCGTATGTAACTCGAAAAATACATAAGTCAAATTAAGTTTCATTCCCTTTGAGAAGACCCCAACATCGTATATATCTTAAAAATTTGGGAAAAATAACGCACTGTACCTTAATACCATATGGACTGGCGACGATAATATAATAATACATAAATACGTATAATAGCGGTATTGACCGTGACTAATACTCTAGCATGTAACAATTGAGTCCAAAATCAAGTTCAAGGCTCGAGAACGTATATATATATGGCGTTATAATAATATAATACTGCTATAATAATGCACGCGTTGCATAAATTAACGAACCGTTTTAATTCGAAACCTAAGCACAACTAATTAACGTGCTTATATTATGTATTTGCTCAGCGTTATAAAAACGGTGCGATAAAAATATTATTATGTACTGTTTTTATTATTTGTACTTACGTCGTTTAATTGTTTGATTTCATATCTGACCCATATATTTTACTATATATATATTGTACTACATAGATATAATATGTAAACTATAAATTATAAAATTAATGATATTAAATATCATTAATTAAATATTATTTGACAAAACTGCAGTTTTGGTAGCGTTCAATCAACAAGTACACCGGCCAAATGTGTTTAATAAAATTTAGTTCAGGGATCGCCAGCCTGTTGACATTTAGAATAATATCGTACGAAAAATTAATGATTAAAATTTAAAATATCAGTTGATCAAGTGCACACTTTTACGCTTTATATGCAAAATAGGTAAAGGTGCCTAAAGTAAAATGTATTAACGAAGAAAAACATACAAATTTTCTAATTATTATTAATAATAAAAGAAGAATATTTTTATACACTGCACTTAATAATGGAAATTATATACCTAAACTACTAGTAGTCGATCATCAGATACTTAAAATTGCAGTTTGCTGGTGCCTATATAGTTGTGGCAGTCCATTGAACTGTACATAAATATTGTGTTTAAATCTAATTTCATTAATTGTACAGCAGGGTCGTGAAAAAAATCTTAACTGGGTTGCGCAAAAAAGTGTAACCGCTAACGAAAACCCACGAGATAATAATAAGCTGGTCCGACAGATCTCGACGAACAATACACCGACGTTTTGTCGATCATTGTTATTTCCTTTTACGTTTACACAGTGTAGATAAGTTACACTGTGTAGAAAGTCGTGGATGAAACCATCGTTATACTTATACATCAAGTATCATATATCAATAATGAAATAAAATCTCAATGTCAATAAAAGTACAAAATGAGTTCACATCGGCACACGTTGTTAGATAGTAAAAGTCACTTTTCCATATAAGTACAACAGTTTCCGTGTAAAACCGCGGGGTTTCACTGTCGTTGAGAAAAATAGTTTCTTATCTCACCTGAGAAATGTATAATATTAATTTAACGCGTTGGTAAGGAAATGGCATGGTTTTAATAATTTTGAAAAGTACTCACACGCCAGGCTCATTAATTAAATAATAAATTATGCAAATATTTTATAGAAAATTATACATTGTAGTACACATTTTAAATATCTACACGTCTTGTCGGTTGATTAAATTAGTGAAAATAGTTATTCGCGTATAATGCGTTGGCGAATCCTCCACTACTATTCAGAAGACGAATTAAAATAATTATAATAATCTTTGATAGAATGCACGTCTTGATAGTAGACAATCACATAGCTTGGATAATGTGACCGGAGAAAATTTTTTATATTTTTTTGAAAACCACAAAAAACCTTTGATGTCATCTTCTACACGAAGTGATCTATTTTAATTTTAACTTTGATACAGTAGGTATGAAAATTCATTTCCGTTGTGATTATCTGTTATTCATTAATTGTATACTATGCTCGGTCATAATATTATTATCGAAACCAGTTAACTTTTTCTTCGAGTCGTGAGGGAAGAGTGGAACAACAATGATTAATATAATAATAATACGGACGTATTGGGAGATAAATTAAACCCTTTTCTCTTCGGTTGCAGCTGCACTGCTGTGCAAGTGCAGGGAAACCAAAGACGGAAAAACAAAAGAGTACAACTGCGACTTATTATATTACAATAATAACACGAGCGTTACAAAAAGTCACGCATCTTTTGCCGGGGCACGCTGCTTTGTGATCTAGGTACCCATGATAGTGCAATTATACGGTTTACCGGTTAAATTCGTTTCCGTGATATTGATTAGTTTCAAACGTTCCATAATATATTGTACAATTAAATCAAAACATCGGAATCGACGTCCGTCGTGATAAAAATAACACGACGTGGGCATATTAAAAGTACACGCGCCATACCTATGTATGTACATGATATAGTATAGGTATAACGTGGATCCCGAACTTGAAATCGCTGACCTACTTTCGTTCGTATATTTAAAAAAAAAAAAAAAAACCTGATCTTACGATATTATATACAGTGATGGTTGGGGAAACGGATAACAATAATATGTGTGTGTGTGTGTGTGTGTGTGTGTGTGTACTGGATTCGAGCAAGACGGAATCTATAATAATATTGTAATTGAACTTATATTTTATATCTCATTAAGAAAAAAACCATCACATGCACACACAGTAAATATATATATTTACCGATAAAATACCCGACGAAAATCGTCTAGGGTTATAATATAGGTAACAGATTATAAAATAAAATAAGTGTGCGTGACTTGTTTTATAATAGATCGTAAATATTCTCGAATGTTGAAAAATAGTGTGACCAGACACGTGCTGACTGCACTTAACAGTCTATAGTTTATTTGTTTATTATATTGTCTTATCTTGTCACGACGGCATATGACGCGTTTATCTATAATTTTAGGAATAAGTACAAACAGTAGTTTTACATTTTGTGTTATCGACAATAATTTGTATCGATATTAACAATTCACAACAGTTCCAAACTATAATAATAATAATAATATGTTAGGTGGTAAAACTTTCTGCACGAATATGAGCAGAAGATTAAAGTCTTTAAGTTGTCACCCTGTCGGCTCTATAATAGCATATTATAATATAGTATATTGAGCATCAAAAAGGGTTTGAATAGAAAAAAACAACACTAAATGCTTCAGTATTAAATTAGTTTAAATAGTTTTTTCTCTCCACACCTTAAAATATATGGTCATAATAAATTAGCTAAACCATTTTAAATCAATTTTTTTTTCTGATGTACTATTATTATTTATTATACAATAGTTATATTCTTTTTACGGGTTGTATAAATTCTATGTACGGTCGTATGGACAAATTTGACATTTTCAGTGTCGAGGAAAACTCGATAATACCTGAAACTGACTCGCACTGTGCCCATTAACCGTGTAATCTTAACACATATTACTTAGAATACTCAGAATTGATATTTAAAATATGTTCGTTTATAAGGGGACGCCACACCTGCATGTAAAAACTGTCTTACAAACTTACAACATGGCCAATTTTCGTTCTGTAGAGACAATTTTTTGTTGTTGGCTTTAATATTAGAGTGTATTGACCTATGAGTTATGATCATAGTATAAGGTAAGATCGTTATCAGCTGTTTTCTCTCTTTGGTTTTTTACGATGTTTAAATTTTCAAGGCAGTTATCAGAATTTTATATTTTTAAATTTCCATACACATACCTCGCTTAAACAATATAAAAAATTTTAAGCAACCAACAAGAGAACACAGATAATGCCATTTCCTTTAAACTTGACGGCAAGTCTCGCGATGTATTTAACATTATTTCAATATCAATTTACTATTTATTAGGCATAACTAATCAACGATTAGGAATTATTAGCATTAGAACTAATCAATTTGTTCGTCTATAAGATTGAGAATATTTATACAATAATGTCATACGATTACTAAAATTAAAAAGGAAAATATATTTATTTTTTAACTCGACTCATATGAGTATATAGATATCTATAGGTAGTTAAAAATATGTATTCGTTTTAGTTGTACACTACTTTAATAATTTCTGACATTGCCCAATATATATATACTAAAAGTTGCCTCTGCAGCAGTCGGAGTGCAAATACATGCGTTTATCAATAATATGATCAATAATATCGATCGATGATGTATAATACGAAAGATAATACAATAATACATTATTATTCTAGATTGTGAAAAAAAACTGACTACCATAAGGAAAGGATTGATTGCAAGAAAAAAAAGACTTAATAAATGAATAGCAACAATATTTTTCAACTTAAGAGTAATATCCAAATTGAAAGTAACTGAAACTGTAACATAATATTTTATCGTTCGCCGCGAATTATATTATATATAGGTTGTTTTATGTATTGATCAATTATAATTAATATTGTTATTGCTGTGCACTAAGCACGATCGAACCACGATAGCGCTATACTTAATCAAATAGTTCCTACACTGCTTATTCTATTTACCGGTCTCGTGTTTCAGGTACACGGAAAATTATAAATGAAAAAATAAAATGCACACACCGAAATTACTATTTTGAATTATACTACTTTGCTCCGACACTTCATTTAATCAGGGCACGTAACGGAACACGCATCGTCCCAGCTTCCATTCAATTTAATTTCTGTAAGGAACATAATATAATATACGAAAAACTATTGCCTCATATTATAATTTTTATAGGAATAAAGCACAGCTGGTATAGACGGTATAGTGTGTGAACCAACTAGATATAATGACGATTTCAGATGGAAAAAATGGGAAACCCCAGCTGCACCTATGACACGCCGCATTAAAACCTAACCTAACCTTAACGTCTCGTATTGACGCATTGTGCAGATATCTGGGCCGTCATTCCGGTATATATATGTTTATGATTTTCCGCCATAAATTAATGATAATAAAGAAAAAATATAGGTTATGATCACGTGCACGATTATAATTATTATCATCAATATACGTAAGTACCTATGTAAGATAACACTTTATACCAGCGTGCTAGATAATATCTAGATTTCTGTAACGAGTGCAATCTTATAAAAACCCGCAAGCACATGTCACTTTTAACAGCATTATAGGCTAATACCTAAGTGTTAACTCAAGTGCTTAGACATTTTTCTTAAAAATATTTTAACTTTGACTTTAGCACATATAATATTTACTATCAATCAATAACAGCTTTTCTTCGGTACATCAAAAGAAGTTTAGAAAAGCCGAAGTATAAAATAAGTGTATATTTAACCATTTTCGAATGTCGATCATCAAAGATCCCCTCTGCCCAAGGTTATGTATGCTACACGTGCAAAATGTTTTTTTTATTATTTGTTACGATCATGGTTGCACTTTATCGATAATTATTATGACCTGTTCTTCCAGGGTCCTTGAATTCCATTGATATTGTAAGAGATTTCACTAGTTATACTCCGACCTTTTGAACACATAATAATGCTTATGGTAGATATCTCAACACAAATTCTCGGCTAAGAGAGAAAACATGGGACCTTTTAAAAAGCATTTAAGTACATACGAATTTTGAAAAAAATCATAACGCTAATACATACAATAAAACCTAAATTACCTACCTCAATGTATTTCTCATGTTCACTATTCAAGAAAATTGCTACTTAATATAATGTCTGTGGTGTTCATCGGATGAGATAAAATAATTATTATCTTCGTGACACAAAACATAACATTGTGTGTGTTCAAAGTTTAGTTCATTTATTTTAACGTCAAATTTCAGTGAACTTTTAAATCAATTAACTGTTAATGGAATACAGCATAGCCGTTTTTACATTTATCAATTTAGTTGTACATAAAAATAAGACACTTGGGACTGATACCTGCCATGGCATTTTTCTGAGGAATTGTTTACCAATAATACCTTAATGTTGTGTTGGCGCCACATTATCGAAACTCTAAAACTTTGCATGACAATATTATAGGAGAAGGACTAAAATAAAATACTTATGTTGATCAAAAATGCTTTAAAATACTTATGTAGCTATACCATTTTTTAAATAAAATTTTATTGAAAGGTTATTTAAGTAAATTCGCATTAGAAGTGATTTATTTTCGTCTACATTTAACATTACCTATTAAGTATTAACATAGAACCGTAATATATTATAACGAATACATAAAACTATTGTGAATAAATAATTTAATCCTAATTTATTACATACATAAATATTTCCAACGTGTGATTTAATGTTTGCAGTTACATTATATTTGAATGCCGCTGCAGTTTATAATTTTTAAACATATTATGCATGTATGTTATTATAATACATATGTTATATTAATTTAAAAATTCCGGATAGAAAACTCAAACCGGATGTTAGACACTCGTCTTGTTTCGCTCATATGGGCAAAGGATAGTGGTGTGTAATAATTGTTATAAATTCGAAAGCACTAATCGTATTCGAAAAACGATTATCCTGTGCGGAGGTCCGTTAAAAGTTTTAGCTAGACCACACGTCTTGCTAAGAAGATTTCTACAATGTGTTTGAAGTGCTCTTTATCAATTTTTCCTCATGCTCAGAGAAAGTATACCGAAATAATAATAAATAAAATTGAAGCATATTATGTGAAATTTTCCGAATGACAGGTTTTAACATTATAATATTGAGTGTAGACGATGTTATAGTAATATTATTGTTAACTTCTTCTTCTGATTATTATTATTTTTCAACTTATCAACTCATTAATTAGTGCCATGGCTGCCATAATTATTAACTAGGTACCTAATGTATTATTAAATATTCAATAAGAGGACTCCACACCCGTATGAAGTGTTGACTCCGTCTTACAAACATTCAACAGAATATCAAATTTTATGACCACAATAATCCATTTTACTCTATTATTTTTAAAATAATTCTAGTGAAACGGAAAATTTTAAAACTTGATGGTTTTTATATTGATATTATAATTACAAAACAATTAGTTATATATGAACATTTTTGTAAATTTTAAATTTAAGACTGAGGCAACATATGATGCGTCCTCTTAAAAACACGTGAACTAAAATAGTTAAAATATTATGATGAAAGAGAATTAGTACCTACCTAACATATCGTTAGTCTATTTCAATTTTTAGAACAAAATGTAAACGGTGTTGTAATATTAATGTGACGATCGTCAATAAAATACGACATGTAACGACGTAACGTTCTCACAAACAACTAAACTGAATTTTGGATCTCTATTGCAGTTTTACGGTGATAGAACAATCGTATTATTATTATTATTGTTATTATTATTATTATTTATGTGTGAGGGAAAAGTTATTGGTAATTTGTATTGTGTAAAGCCAATATTTAAAAAATAAATTGCTCTCATCTAAAGAATAATATAATTTTATAATAACATGTGTAACCACATTTTGTTTTTCAACTGACCGTACGGTATTTAATTTAATTTTAAATTGATTTTTAATTTTTAATTTATTGGCGTACCGATAAACTGCAAGGGCGTGTGTACCTACGAGGTGTGTATGAGAACGTTTCATTACAGCCGTATTACACGAAGACGTATTTTAAATTATTAAAATGTTAAATTACCTTTATAATGTTAATATTCCAATAGATTAAATACAGAAAAAAAAAATAACGAAATTAAAAATTAGTGTTAATTTGTGAGCTTTGCTATATTAGATCTATTATAAACTGGTTTTCATCGGTAATTTAGAATACTATAAACGTTTAAGTATTTATTACACTTTAGGTGTTTATATAATATTATATTTTAGTCCCGCGTTGAGGAACTATTTATTCACACGATTTTTTATTATATAGGTACATTATTATATTATTATAATATACCTACGTCTATTTATACATTTTGTTAACAAATTAACTTGTTTAGGTGAGTACTAACAAATATTATTTATAGAAAATAATAATAATAATAAAAACGTAAACAACAATATGTGGCACAATTGAATTGACAAACTTAAGATAGTTAAATTCAAATGCGTGGTCACCAAGTGATAGTTATAATATATGACTAAAAAGAAAGAATTAAAATATATTTTTATAGGTAGGTGCGTATTTAATTTTTTAAGAGAATAAGGTGTGGTGTATCAAAGAAATTCAAATTTTTAAAACTGATTATCAAAGATTCACTAAATTTATATAAGTATAATATATAATATATTTACAACGGGGCATTTTATAGCTACCTGTTACACTTTTTAATATTAATATTTTTTTGAATAAATAATTTACCTACCACCTAGTTACATAAAATTACATGGCCAGCCTAACTAATCACCATCCATATGTTAATAATATAATAATTGTTATTAATCGAGATATGAGATTATCATAGTACATATTATTTTTATAATATAATTACTAAAGTAAATGTATATCCCTCCCCATTCAAAACGCCTAGTTGGGAACAGCGAAGACTTGTGTATAAATTATACAGACGGCTGCAATACCGAAAATTAGATGGTGTATACCTAAATAATTTCACGCTTGTTTCAGCTATATAATAATATTATATTACCTACTTTAGATGAAACGTCTGAGTTAAATCCACATAATATAATAGGTATCATCGCTACCGAATAAATATTTAAACTGATTTTTTTTTTTCGGGCACACGAGAAAAACAAACAGGTGAACGGGTAATAGTACAATACGTATAACAATAATATAATACGATTAATAATTTAAATATGTTGGCTTTATAAAGTATTTTTTATGAGCATTTCGGAATGTTGATGGCGCATTTTTCTCACGACAACAAAGATGTCACAGTATCGAATTACAGGACAGGACCATTAATGCCATTTTGTATATAAGTAAAAGTTTAGTTTATTCTACACGTCATATATTATTTCACTCAGTTTTAGGTAGATACCTATTATATTAATATCATGTATATTTTTGAAGATCAAATATGCGTTTAAGACATTGATAAATGGAGGTTCGTACTAGTTGCAGATTGACCTAGAAAGGAAAAAAATAATAATAATCACTGTAAAGATTCGTAGGTAGGTAGGTAGGTAAGTAGGTACATATTATTATATACTGTCGAATAAGTTGTTTTCCGTCGTATAATTTGGCCGTTTACCAAACAGGTAAATGGTTGTAATGAATATTGTGGTGTGCGGTCATGTGCTGTCTTCGATAGTTTACGAGCCGTTTATTGGTTAGGTAGGTGTAGGTACCCTACATTTTTGGACGTGCAAAAAAAAAATTAAAATTACACATTATTACCACACTAATCGGTCTCATTTACAACCTAATATGTCGGTAGATAGTTATAACAGCATCATTGTTTTATTTCACATTCGGAAGTTTTATTTGGTTTGATGTAATATAATAATGATATATTTCGTCCGGCCCGCCGTGTTGCAGTCATACATGCTAATGAGATGCATATAATATTATTATGGTTTTCAATAAGACGTTTACGATTGCGATCAATTGCTACAGACTTACACATGCAGAAGAATATGAAATATTTTAAAACAATTATTATAAACTACCTACTACTTATGTGACTTTTTCAACGTGTGTGTGTGTGTTTTTTTTACGCAAATAGGTTTTTTCTTTCACCAATCAACAAATACATTTATTTTTAATTGCTTATACACTACACTTAATTTGCTAAAGCTTGTTTACTATGTTTACCGAGATTAATTTTAACGTACCTACCTATATCAGTTTTTTTAAACAGCAACTTTATTATTATAGAAACAGAAAATATCACATTATTCTAATCAAATATTGAACTTACATACATGTTGTTAAAGTTTACATAATATTGTTAACATGAGCGGAATCATAGATCTGAAGCAACAAATTCGCGGTGGTAATAACATCATATTCGACTAGGGGAGAAAAGAGGTTTGTCGTTTCCGCATCGTTTTGTCACTGAACTTAACCCGGGTTAACCCCATATCATGTAAAATTTAACATGGGGTAATATGGAGAAACCACTGTTAGATATTATTAAGGTTAAGATTATGTTAATGACCTAAAACACTCTATAAAGCTCGTGAAAATATGCCTACAAATAATGAAATATTTTTTTTTTATTGATCTTTTAAAGCCCGGCGACTATGGCCATTAGCTGATTGTGGGGTTTTATGATTTGTAGGTAGTAGGGTTTGTATTGGTAGGGTTTTTACACGCGTGTGTTGTGTTTGGCAGAATTTTTGATTGTGCACCCGTAGGTATCTGCCATTCCCGGGTGGGGGATGGCGGCACTTGTTCTCCGGACACCGTGACTTGCCCGAAGAAAAATGCCACCCGGTGGTCGAGAATCGAAACCGCGACCGGCAGCGCCGCAACCGACGCGTTAGACCGCTCGGCCACCTCGTCCCCCTAATGAAATATGTCATTATTATTAACGTTAAATTTGTAATATTAAAAAAAATAAATAAACACTCATTGAAATCTAAAATATATGGAAAATTACTTGAAGCTTATAGAATTTACAAAAAACTACGTAAAGTACCAAAAAAAAAATATCCATGGTTAAAAGTTATTAATAGTTTAAAATATGATATATTTACCTAACTGCGTCTATATCATATCAAATCAATTTTTAATATGTTGGTCTGTAATGTGTACAACTAAAAGAAAAAAGATGTCAAAAGTCAGAGATTTACTCTAATCCTATATAATAAAATATAATTTATAATATTATACGTTAATTGAGCAAACAGTAATTACTGTCAAATTCGTCAACACAATGCATCGCAAGTGACTTATATAGCTCACAATACGATTGAATTACTATTTTCTATTTGATTACCTTATCAAAAAAAAAAATATATATATGTATAAATTATGTATTTTTTATCCATATAAAAATTAAAAATACAATATTTATATCATATAAATAATTGTATTTTCATAAATTTAGTTTATAGTCTACGGTTATCGGCCATCGGCCTATAATTGATAAGAGATAACCAAATAGTTATGGTAATTTATAATTTGTTCAGTTGCCCCATATTTTGTCAAAACAATTAAATAACGCAATGAAATAGTATTATATTTTAATTTATTGGATTAAATTTCAGCTTCAGCAGATGCAAAAGCATAATGTATTAATATTACACCTTCTACACAATTCCCGGGGGGGTTGCAAGTGCACCGTCGTGCATTTCTTCATATTTTATTATGTTATACGTCACTGCAATATGAGATGGAACATTAGAACCGCACTCTTCTGACGACCGCTGTCTACCGTCGTCGGTCGCATACAACTTACTATACTATACGTAGGTACTAGTAAAGGTTAAGCACTTCGAAATCGTGATTAATTGGTTCTGATACAATGTATGAAATTATAATGGCATATAGGTACCTTTATCGCACGAATCGATTAGTGCGCTTACAGCAAGTACCTACATAATTGTTTATAATAATAATATTTAAGTGAGCGCATTGAATCTTGGTCGGTTACTTATATAGGCAAGTACATTATTATTTTTATTATTGTTATTATTATTATTATTATTGGTGTTACGACGACGCACGTAATAAAGCGTGCATCATAACGAGACCCTTTAGCGGCAACTACCCGTATCGGCAATAATATTATATACACCGACTTAACGGTAGCTGCGTCGGCGGCGGTCACGATAATCATTCGACAACTTACTATTAAAATAATATATCGTGTATGGGTATAAAATATGATGATTATGACCCCTCGAAATAGTTAATAGTCGATAATAGCTATAGTCGTCCCCGGATATAACGTCCGGCAAACAGCCGCGGCGGAGTATAATATTATAATATATTGTATACACGGTCGAATTAAACTAATACCTACCCATCATCGTGTATATTATTATTATTAGTCGTGCACGATCTGTACGGTATTTTCGACGTAAACGGGCGTCGTTGTAGAACTTTGATTAAAATATGTTATTGGTGTTGTTGTTGTTGTATAATACCGTGTACAATATAATATACCTATATGATAGGACGTCGTATTGAAATAACAATAATAATAATATAGGTAACAACTCGTCAAAATCGCGGTTAAGAGGACACCGTGATAGGGTATAATATATTCCACATGTTGTAAATCGATAACGCGTGCTGAACTCTTGCGCACGTTCGTTAAAGTCTCCGGCGGAACAAAGAATGCTCGAGCCCGTTTTTAGTCAGACTTCTGGCGCACGAGTATAATATAATTCTATAATATTATACACCCAGTTTCAGGGCACGCGATATCATAAACATTATGTAAATCGTAATCGAATAACGGTGTGTAACAACAGGCGACATTGATTATTGACCATCAGCTTACTGATATTTCTGCACAGGATCAGATGTCACCAGGTACTACGATTATTTATTTGTGGTCAAGTGACGACCTGCAGTAAACGAGTAGCACACCGTCAAATATTTACCCTCAATAGAATTAATATACTAAAGTTACGTATTGTACATTCGTATACATTGTTTACCACGATGTATGAATAAATAATGTTTGATCTAAAAATTCCCAAATATTTAGGGATAATGCATTTAGAGATATTATGACATAAATATTTCACGGTATATGTTTACTGGTCATCGCATTTGAACCAGCATATAATATCTGGTGATATTTTATTCTGTACAAGAATATCCAAAAATACACGTTGACAAAATGTCTATTACAATATATTTATCAATTTATCGGATTATTTGTTATTCAACTAATTGCTATCTAAATTATTGTTCTTAGTCCACAAACAATTAAATTCAATCTATATGTTTATTGTTTAATTTATTAATATTATTTCGTCACCTAAGAACCATCATGGCCAATCTCAGTTTTCCCGACTTTTCAGGGCAAACAAAAAACTATTTTTTTGTTAGGAAATTTGAATGATGGTATACCTTGGACATTAATTTTTTTAATTTTTAATCTAGAAAATTAAAAAAAATTGGCATAATATATGGGTTTTTTTTTAAATTAATTGTATGGCATGAGTGTCTAGAGGGAAGAAAGCATCCAGTGAAGGTATTTCGAGCATTTGAAATTAACTAACTCTAAAACGTTTCATCTTATTGTCAATAATAATAATTACATTAGTGATACTAATTTCATGTAGTTGTTTACTGCTGACGGCTCTCTATTATAAGTGGCTATTCCGATATTTTTAGATTGGCCATGATACCACCTATGATACCACTAATAAAAATTTTAGACAGGCCATGATACCACTAATAACATACGATATTAGATACGAAATTACGAAATTTTTAATTTTCACAGCGAACCTAACTGTGAAACATCAAAACTAATCACTTGGTCTCACGCGTCTCGAAAATACGAATCTATAATTGATATATAAAACGAATATTTGAATTATGATGGTTCTTAGGCGACGGCGACGATATGTTATATACCTACGCCAAATACCAGTCACTAACTCATCTATGAATGCAATTTGGGTTTTTTTGGTGTGTTTTCATATTATATTATATTTTTTCGAAATTAAATATAATTTCCGTTAGTTATAACTTTTAATGAATTATTATTCCATATTCGTATTATAAACGTTAGCCAATTAAAAGAATTAAAATATAATTTTCTATTTTCGATAAAACATTTTAAAACGTGTAAACATTGTAAACGTGTTTTCTAGTGCATTAAATTCTAATAATTATTACACTATATATGGTATACAAAATACTGCCTATATATTATTTTGTTATTGGGACGTGCAGGTAGGTACAAGTACAACACTACAGATGAAAATATGCACTAAAACTCTACGAACAATCCTACCACAGTGGTAATATAATAATTGACGTGCTCGTTTGGATATTTCGGAGGAAAAATATTAACGGTTCGGCGTGTGACCGTGTGACCGTTACGAATATTAGAAAAATCGCGAACCACACGTAGACGGGCGCAGAAAATCTAAGGACAATCGTACACGTTATAATAATAATATTATGTTTGCTTTAGTGTCTGTGCGTGTAATCAAATATATTATTATGGGAATATTGGAAAAGTCTGGTGTGACACGTGCCTGTGGCGTTATAGTATAATATTATTATCATCGACGTGTGTCTGCGCACTAATTTATATAGACATCGCACTTCCCAACTTTTCACTCTTCCGCCGTCGCCGCCGGGTTTGTTCCGTTCTTCGGGAATCGAACGTTTCGTCCCATAATGTACTTTTGACCTTTTTCGCAAAAGCTTTCGTATCGAATTCTCAATCGTCTCTATATACCGTCACTATTTATTTGTTGAGGTTTTTCCCACACAGTATATGTTTGTGTTGCAAAATAATAACAGACATCGTTTCTTCAAAACGCGTAGTTTCGAATATTGAAATCGATTAATTTTCGATTTAAATTCTAGAAGGTCGGAGTTGATCATGGAGTTGTTATGGATTCTAAATAGTTTAGATGCTTATAATTTATAAATGTAGCATCGTTCGATAAACATATAAACAAATTATTATAATATAAACAATAATAGTAAAACGTATTAGACTTCTATGTCGTATACAATTTTCTCAAAAAACTTCAAGCGTTATAATAATATTATGTTTGCTGTGCCTATAACAAAATATATTAATCAAAAACGTCTGGTGTGACACGTGACTACGTGAGTATGTCATGTTTCACGAAGTTATATTATTATTATTATCGTCAGCATATTCCTATGCACTAATTTATTTAGACATCGAACTTTCGAACTTTTTACTCTTACTCCGTCGGGTATATTCGGGAATCGAACGTTTCGTTCCATATACTTTTGACCTATTCCAAAAAGCTTTCGTGTCGAATTCGTAATCATTTCAAGCGTGTCATTTTTCCCACGTGTGCACATGTGTATCGTGAAATAAACCGAAAATTACTAAGACATTGTTTCTTCCAAACGTGGAGGTCTGTTAGTAGTTTCGAATACTGAAACCGATTACTATTGTTGTTTCAAATACTTGAAAGTCTAGAAAACCGGAAATGTTGACTTAATAATGAGTATCTGATTAATTTAGATACTTATATATACATATAGATTACCAGTCCGGGGGTATTAAATTATGGTAAAGTTAGGATCGATTGATCAAAAATGTTAATATAATATGATGGTCCCATTCGAAAGACCTAAGTACAAATCATTAAGATAAACAATATCACTAAATTAGTAAAACTTATAATACGTATCGTATATACAAATATAGGTACAATGTTCGGAAATAATACTATTCTATTGGAATATAATAAATGTGTTATTATACAGTCGAGCGTGTACCACCTATACATCATCGAGGACATCGATGGTTCGTTTGACCGTAATATTAAATTATAATAATTTATGTTTATCTGCACGCATCACTTATACAGCACGTCGAAATCGATAGAGACAAAACGATTTTTGCAAGTATACGTTATACCGATATAATATCATTAATATCAGACCTACCGCATGCGTGTGGGTACGTCCTGTGTCACGCCGTTTCTAATATTATAATTTTTTTTTCCGTCAGAATTACCCTAAACAACATGCCCACACACACTCGCACACTTACGGACAATCAAGTGCGAGCGACACCTACCTATCTCGTTTGCCTGAATTCACGGCACCTATGTACTAAATTTGTACTCGTGCCACATTTTGTTTTGTTTTTATCCATTCTACCGAATTCGGCCGTACGCGAGTGAATTATTTATTGTAAGCGCACATCGGATACACACTGGCAGCCAGCCGACAACGCGGCGCAATAATATAGGCAATCATAAAAGACTAATATTCTCGTAGAACCTCATATATTAACATGGTTAACATAAACCACAGCACTAAGTAGAATCATTATTGAAAGTAATAATGTTTTTCAAACCATATGATTTACCACTCTTAAAATTAAATTATTTCATGATATATTTTACAGTTTATTGATATTTATATACATACCTATATATCTTATATTTCACTTTTATTGCACTCGTATTATTATTGTGTACCACATGTCTACATACTGTATACCGGGTGATTCACTAAGGATGCTCAACCCCATTTTTTCCTTTACTAATAAATTAATTTAAATTCTGATTTTCGAAATGTTCAAATATACTCAAAGACCATATTTTAAAATTCTTTAATATTTTTGTACTACCTACTTGTCCCGTGGTGATACAAAATTCTGTTTTTCAAACGAGAATCCCCCATTTATACTGTAAATTATTTAGTAGATAATTTTTTTGAAAATGTTGATGTACTTAGATCAAAATTCAAATGAGTAGTTTCTTATAGTGATTAAAATGTTTGTACTAAAGATAATAGTCCTTAAAAATGGTTTTACAAATATATAAAATTATTGTAAGATTGGATCTAGTATTTATTATACTTTGGCTGTCTTTGCAAATCATTTATGTAGATGGATTATTATTATTATTGTTATATCTTATAAACCTATTACCATGGGCCTTTTATTCTTAGAACATGAAGGTAAATAATTCAAAAAATATTCGTATGAATTTTGATCCTGATACGTCAACATTTTCAAAAAATGTATCCATTACATAATTTTATTTACAGTTGAAAACGGGTGTTTCGAAAAATCAGAATTTAAATGACAGCATTATTGTAGAAAAGAAGGGTAGCGAGCATGCTTGGTGAATCCCCCTTTATAGGTTTTACTACTTATTAGTTGTTAACTACCTAGGTAAAACTGTGAACTTGAGCCATTTGTCGTAAATTTAAATAAATTAACAATAATAATTATAGCACACACATTACACATAGGTAATATTAATTGTTATAATATATTCTATAATATTATTTTATTTAAACACTGTCTGGGCGAGTCCTTTGAATCCAATTTAGACTACCACGATGTCCATACCCTACGGCGGCAATGAGTTTATTATTATCGTCTGACCTCTAGACCAGCGTGTATACAACAATTATTGTTATGTATTATAGAGACGAACCTATCCGGTCGATGTCTTGTAATTGATACGCGGTATACGATTGAAACGGTATATACATTGTCGACTGAAGGTGGTATATTATATGGTTCGTCCCGGTGAGTGATCCAGTACAGTCGTCGATGGTATTAAAGATGTAGGTACTACCTACCACCGGAGGAAGCCACGAGACTATCAAAATTTCTGTAAGCCAGCACGCTGAACCCCAAAACGATTGAATGCTAGATTCATTTGAAATCAGTATTATTTACAGTAACTCCCCGAACGTCAACAACAAACCTATATCGACCTGTCTATGTACAATCATGGGTCTGGAGTTTTCCTGAGGAAATAATTCAAACGCCGGAAATAATAAAACTATGTTATAAATCGTATTAGGGGCTTGGAATTTTTCATGTGGGGTTAAATGCTCATTAATGCTCAAAAGAAAAGGAATTTAAATTTAAATTGAACTTTTTTTTGAGTAAAAACAAATTATACGGATCTTTCTATTAAACTCTTGAACTTTTTGGCAAAACATACAAATATTAAATTTATAAATATTAAAAATAAAATACAGTAAAAAATTGGAAATACCTATGAATAGTTCAAATACAGCCAAAATATGTAGATAATTTTACAACGTCTAGGAAATTGTAATATAAATGTTTGATGTTACTTAAAGTTACGTAGTTATTCATTTTTGAATATTGTAACAAAATAAATGTTTGATTTTATCTAAAATGTGTTGCTTAAATATTTTTATTTTTTTCCGATGATTAAGAAAAGTAAGGGCTTTATTTATTTAACTTTTCACCACCGACACCCAATGTACCGAATAGATATAATTATTTAAAGAAAACCACTCAAAAACCTGGAATATACTTCAACTGTAGTTGAACATATAGAACCATTTTTCAATTTTAAAAAGTGTCTTAGGACACAAAATAAAACAATTAAACACGCATATTTGTAAAACCAATACTTCCATTGCTATGCTCAGAATCTATAGATAACCGTTTCTTTAACACGGTTAATGGTCCAGAACTCAATATGTTTTGTCACCGCTGGAAACCATAACTTATAGTCTGCACATGCGCATAGTTAACTTGCTATCAATGAACATTTCTACCACTAATTTAGTTGGTCTAACCATCTAACTTACATAATATTGTTTTTACGACAGTATAAAACTAGTCAGCAAACTTCCGAACAATATATTGAATGAATATATTATTATTATTATTATTACCACAAACGTTATTGTAGTTACGCACATTTGTAATATAAACACGCATTACCTACCTATAAATATTTATATATTATTATATGTATTGACTGCGCGATACTTGACTAATTCTCCGAGATTAATCCTTTTTATTGTTAGAAAGTGCAATGTAAAACCATAATCGTAAAAAAAGTCATGTGTGCTCTTCAAAATAAGTTGTAACTATACAATTTCACTCAATAAATCAAACTGCTGTTCACTGAAATACATTTTAATATGTTTTCTACCGTTTTATCACTATAATAGTAAGTTTCGTTCGCACTAAGCCACTCAGTAATATAATAGGTATATAATGTAAGATGTCTAGTCTACTTGTGTGCCTTAAACAAACAAAAAAAACCACCTGTCTATAATTATTTACTATATCATTGCAAATATTGCAATTAGTTGTCCGACGGATCAACCAAAATAAACGATGTACTGTATTCATATTGCAGTATTTCAATGACTATTTGTCGCTTATATAAATGATAATATGTAAGAAGTACAAATCATACACGAGAGTAATTTATGGCCCAAGAGAAATTTCGTTTGCCCTTTATTTTATCATTAGCATTAGTACGACCGTATAATATAGGAACGCAGTCTTTAGTAATCGTCACAGTTTGCTCATAACTTTTATAGTAATTTATATCACTGTGCAGGAATATTACTGTCCCATCCGCTATAATTTGGTTTTCTCTTCTTTTCAAATGTACCAAATAAAAGTGTTTATTTAAACATTTCACTTTGTATCCAGTCGGCGATAATGCGTAATGGATGACCAGCTGGGACTTTAACAACGCGCACCTTTGATCCCGTGGCAAAAACGAAAGGAAACAATAACTCTCGGGACCTTATAGGTAGATAGGTACCTACTTGAAAAAAAAAACAATAACAATGATTAGTACCTACTATAATAGAAAACATGGTTTACCAAAACGGCAATGCAACAAAATCAACATATTTTAAAAATTTGAATACATATTATGTGTATTTAGCTTAATGTCTGCATGATATCGTTAAAAAACTTAAGACAACAAATGTATAGTGATATAATTTAAGGTGTACCTGCACAAATATAATTAATAATGTTAACGATCGATATTCCCAATTTATTGGAACTACAGCATAAGAACTTACAAATGTATTTAAAAAATGCACTTAAGAGGATATTATAAGATTGTTATGCTGTCTCTCGAAATTGAAAAGTATTTCAGCTATATTTTTTACACAGATCACACAATATTATTAACATTAATTAAATTGAATCGTGATTAATCAATTATATAATATTTAAGACTTAATCGATTCTGAATTTGTACCTAATCATCGTTGATGATAATATCGTAGTAACGATATGTACTCACATGTCCTACATAGATTTCATAAATTGTAATAACGTTACAAATTTTGATTAGAATGAAAATGATACGAAAAATAAGTAGACGGAATTCGGTGTGTGTACGACTCTCGTAATATTTATCACTCTTCTCGTGTTTGACTTGGCTTACAAAATATGGACAACTAAAATAGATATTAGTGTACTGTTATATTGCTATTTAATAGGACGTATGTACATTTAATCAATCAGTACACGCAGATTAACTGACACTGTAATAACTCAACAGTAGCCGCAAGCAAATTTGCTATGAAGAACGACTAATTTACCGAGTAATTTAGCCACAAGCTCTATTTAAGTACCTGTAATGACAAACATAAAAAAAAAAATGCACGTGATATATTTCGAGACGAGAAACGATTTTAAAGTGTGTGTATTATTACGCTTTAAAATAATTAAAACCAAGTTTGTAATAATAGCTAGCTTAATACGTATCATAATATATTGTAATGTATGATAATAATTTAGAAAGACATTGGGTATACAAATTATTGTGAAAAGTATAACGAAGTATATAGGTACCTATACTCGATAATAATATAAGTTCCAAATCGTAGTAATCACATATTGTGTACTGTGACGAATAATATATAATAATATTAATTCGTTGTATATTGAATATTCATATTCTGTACTGTGACCATGCACATTACAATATAGGTAAGTACTTAAATATTGTTATTTATAGATTACAGTAATATTTATAGCCGCCAACCATTGTGTTTTGATGTAATTGATGTTATTTGCTAAAAATTTGTTAGCATATTAGCTATTTCGATAGGTACCTATCGAAAAATACCGAAAACAAACCGATAGTTAAATCAATTCCATAATTTATTCAAATATTGTTTATTTAGTACATATTATTATAAACAAATATATAAAACGACCAATGATTACATGGTACTAAAATAGGTTTCACATAACTGCCTAATTGCACATCGAAAACACGTTACTATTACTAAATTGTACACACACACACTCACATATTATATCAGTGAATTTGGTTCGCAAAATTAGTTTGTCTGAATGTATACATCTGTGTGTGTGTGTGTGTGTTTAGCATCCGAACAAACAAAATCTAGCCACGCGCATACATGACGGACCTAAGTGGGCCACAGATTCTCGACCGGATCTTCTCGATAATACCTATATATATATTGGAATTTACTTTTGCTTGTTATTACTCGTTTTCTAATTTATTCCGCTCCGTCCCTCTTATGGTTGGCCTTTACTCAGCTATTTATTATAGCCCTAAAAAAAAAAAAAAAATGTTTGATCGCCCAACCGGTTTCCGGACAGCTATACATCGAGAGAAACACGCACTTCTATATATCCTGGACCGTTACTGCACACATGCCACCGACAAAGAAAAAATAATATATAATATATATATACAAGAATAATATACACACATGCACAAATCGATTATGCGCAGTGCTAACCGACCAGTTTTCGTTTAGAACCGCGTTTGACCAAAACGCGCGAGGACAGTTTTCAACTTTCATAGTGGTTTTAGGTAGGTACAACACCAGCGGATACTTCAAAATTTGAAATCCTACGCGACCGCCGTCGGTGATGTTATTATCTGTATTTGTTAAAGAGAAGCCGTCGAAAAATATCGTTATTTGTGATCGAAAGTCTATTAGTCGCCGCGGCGTCGAAGTCAATAATAAATAATGATATCGTAATAATTATCCATTTCCACTGGCTGTATATCTATATATAATTATAATTTAGGCATTCGAGTACGGTCGGTATAGTTGTAAGGTACCTAGGAACACTTTTAAACTTTTATGGTCGAACGAAGTACCCACGAAAAACGAGCAGCTACTTCGAAATTTCAAATCACAATAAATAGCCTGCACCGTCGATAATTTATATTAATATTATTATATCGTTATTTGTGACGATATGAGACGCGTAGACAACCATAATATAATATTATACTATATTATCCATATTACTACTGACCGGTGTACACTTGTACCTATATAATATAGGCATACGAGTACGGTCTGTGCAGCGTGAACCTACCTATTATTTACTGCCTATATACATTATGATGCATTATTATCATCTGTGTTCGTTGACTACGCAAGATGAAAGTAAAATTATTGTCATCCTCGCGTTCGGTTTTAATAGTATAATATTATTACATTATCATCCTATAATTCCGTTCGGATTGCTCAAATGACGATAATAATATTATATTATTATTTTTATAAGTTTACGACGACTACTGCTGCTGCATAGGTACTACGCATAAAAAACCGATCGTAACTCACGCACACAATACGCTATCATAGTAGTTTACTGCGGTGTATAATATATCGTCTACTTTTACCCGCTTTCTAATGATAATTCAATGATAATAACAACACCGGCATCGTCGTCGGTAGTAAAAAAATTATTATTATTATCGTACGGAAATAAATTTTTTTTTAAAACCAAATGTTTATTTCATCAACAATTAATACACTGCAGCACTCACATCACATTATATTATATAACATTGTTTTTGTATGCAATAATATCTGTAAAGAAATAAACTGCCTCTAAGTCTGCATTTGTAAAAAAAAACGTGCTATATCTTTTATGTCAAAACATTGTTCTAGGTTAGATAGTTTTGTATAGTTGGACGGGAGGCTTTAAAATAAATATCCATGCAAAAAAAAGCATATAGACCGGAAATCAATAGTTTTTTATTGGGACCAACTTATTTCAATATAATTTTAAGAAATATCTAAGAATACATAATGTATTATTAATATTAATAAAAATGTAAACAATTTTTATGCATCTGAAATAATATGAAAAAACTCGTATAATATGTCGTCATTGTATTAGTATAATATATTAGTTAATTTTATATCGTATTTATAGTTTATAACTAAATATCTCTCTTCGAGTTTCAACACGAGCTTTTCTTGTAGATAGGTAGTAGATAATTCAATTATTGTTAATTATTTTGCATGTATTTTTTTAATATTGCTTAATAAAATATGGTATATTGTTATATCGAATAAAAGTGTATCAGTGGCTTGACTATGGTTGTTGTTGTGGTGGGGGGAGATGTAAATTATAAAATATATGATACAATGTACATTGTACATACATACTATAACGTCGATTTGATCTAACAAAATATTTGTACATTACGCCTGTTATGATCAATAGATAATGATAATAATCAATTACAAAATAAAATTATTATTCCTTTTAAGTTCAATTTGAATTAATGATTTGAAATGGCACTGCTCAATGGGGGTAACCCCCATTGTACATCACCTTGTTCACTGTTGTAGTGTATAGACAATAATATTATAATGTCTGAGTTTTCAAACTTGTACGCCGAAGAAATACTACATGGTGTGGCCACTGCTTACAAGCGTGTACGTTACGTTGCGTTTTGGTTTTTTTCGGGCCCATTTGGCCAACAATAGTTTATCATTTATGTTGTATTATCTACCACGACTCGACTGTAAGAACGACTATAATTGGAACACAAATCCAAAGGAAAAAATTTCCTAAATTTCCTACTTCGATAGATTAGCAAATAATTTCAATATAGTAATAATTATAATATTAAATTATATAGGTACCTACTCAATTAGATGATTAATTATTATAATATTAAGAGGTGGAGTAATTTTAAGGAGCAACAACCCTATATAACATAGGATAAACAGAACTCTTTTTCATTTTGTTTTGATTTACACAATTTACTATACAAATCGTAATACAAAACGAAATATTATTTATGTTTGAAAATATTAATCTAAGATATTATATAAAGTAAACCGAATTTTATTTCCAATGTTTAATTTCCACATAATATATTATAGTTTGGTTTTTTAATTTTCATTAAATATATCGATTATTTAATACTTGATCAAGTTCCATTTTATTTATTGAACTCTTACAATATTTAATTTGATATTATGTTGCTTAATCATAAGTACCTATATTTTTAATTAATATTAATAATGCTGTAATTATCTATTCATCGATTTAAAAATGTATTTTTACAATCACACTTCCGTTGAAAAATGGCGAGTGGGATTAATATTCATTCTGATAATTTTTCATCTGTGACATTTTTCGGGGTCTTTTAACTCAAAAATTCAAGAACGACGAACACTGTGCACAGTATCATCATATCATGATATGATTCATGTATATCAGCCTCAGTTGTGTAGCTATCATAGTGTAAAATGGTGCAGTGCCCTGAGACCCCAGAGGTGGGGGGGCATAACTCAGAGAGCCCCAAAATTTTGCGTTTATGTATATTTTGAATTTCCATAAAGACAATATAAGTTAGGGGCCTAGTTAACTGTCCCGGGCCCATTCCCATAATATAGCAAAGCCACTGATCAGTGGATAAGAATAGTATTATCTTACGGGGAAATAGCGTAAAGGAAAAGATATATTTCAATACACGATGGTCATATAATTATTATAATACGTCAAATTTCTTACTTATAAAACACTGACGGAAATAATATTGTACTGAACACAATATTTTGTTCTAAATATAGTATTATCAACATCGTTCTACATATTAAACCATGAAGAAAATATGGTTCGTAAATAAAATCGACTATTTGAGGAGCGGCTAGCGGGTCACTGCAGCTTTGAAAAGGTCACTTAAGTATACCTAAATGAAAAGATATATATTTCAATACACGACGGTCATAATATTATTGTAATACGTCCAATTTGTTACTTACCAAACACGGACGGTATCGCACTGTACATTATATTTTGTTCTCAATAGTTATCGACATTATACTACGTATGTATAATTATATTATGAAGGAATCGTCCGTAAATAAAAGCTGGCTATTTCAGGAGTAGGCCACGCTGCAGCTTTGAATAGGTCACTTATGGTCGGGCGTGTTAACGGTGTGTTGTTATTGTAAATTGAATAACGATGAGTCATATGGTGCTCTAAAAAAATTCTAAAGATTATTCATACCTACTTAAAATCGAATAAATACCAAATTGTCTCTATTGTCCTTTTACTATTATTGCAAAATACCGTACTATATTATAGTAACTAATTTTATGCTTTGAATTTTTTTCAAACATTGTTATCACATAATATTATTATGATATTATGTAAATGTATTATATATTTAAATGACTGTCCAACCAAATCAATTCAAACATTTTTTGTAGAATCAAAATCAGACAACGTCAACTAACTTTAAAATTTGTCAAAACAACAATAAGTTGCCGTAAAATTTGTATGGATAATTTTATACTGCTATCGAGTTATTGACGTGTTCATGAAAAAGAGTGATACCCGCAATGAATTTCACACACACTAATAATCATTTACAACTAACACGTCATATAGATCCCGGGTGGCTAAAATTAAATTAGAAATTGCCTAAATGTTACCCCTTAAATAATAGCTGTAAGTAGCGAGGCACTAAAGACTTTTCGTTAAAAGAAATAAATTGTGCACTGTAATTGCTGCTCCTCGTAAGCTTTACTAAAAATATTTTGGGGCTTATAAAATACATATTTTATTCTATAGAATATTTAACGTTATTTTGATAATATTCAAAGGTAGGTACTACAGAAAATCAAAGCAATATTAAAATAATTATACTGTACTTTCATAAAAAAAAAAAATGTCTAATGACGTTGGTAATAAATAGTAACTGTATAGACTATTATTTTGTCGATACAGGCTGTAGTATACATAATTTGACATTAATATTGTTATACCTATAGGTATGAGACTTTGCTCGGATATCATAAGTTATATCTTATTGACGATAGTTTATAAAATATATTTTATACACAAACGTAATATGACCTTATTAAGACAATTTTGTTATTATATTGTTAACACGACGAGTTTTATTTCACTTAGACATCTATAATTGATCGATGTAATAATTTCTATAGCAGTTGGTGATGGAATATTTGATACCAATTACAAATTATATTTTTGGTTGTACAAGTATTCCTATATTATAGAAGCCAATACTAAACTCTTATATTTTAAACCCACGATTTGTCGATCATGGTAATGTACCTACATGTACAAAAATCGCATACCATACATACCACGCATAGAGTAAAATGTACACCGAGAAAGGTGCGACGAACAACAGTTAAATTTGTTACTGACGATGGTATATTTATCGTAATTATACGTATATCCGATCATATTATTTAGTCATGAGTCACCGATCAATTGTTTTCACATATATTATAAATTTGTGTTATAGAAATAATAATTAAGACGAAAACTGAAGATGATACACATGACGTCAATCGCAACGATATACAATATATAAAAAAAAATTATAAGTAGGTATAAATAAATTATAATTTTATTTAAATTCTCTTCAGTTGGCTGGTACTTCGGCATATTGTACTACGCGTTACAGCTGTATTTCGTTAATATTCATACTCAAAGCTTTCCAACTGAATTTTACATATTTTATAATTTGAATAAGTATGAACTACTGCACACAGTTGTTAATGATTTTGGAATTCATCATACTAGAACTTGTAGACAGTCAATACCTGGGGAGGGGTCACCAAATGGCAGTCCGAGAACAAATTTTATCTGGCTCACGGATAAGTAAAAAAAAGTAAAAACTGAACAGATAATATTATACGTTATAGTGTGTATCACTTTTATTCATTGGATTTTACCGACATCAGACAATTTTTTTCGCCTTCAAATCATTTCCTTCAAAAATATTAATTGGTGACCACTAGTATATATACTCTATAGTTATTGAAGTCCATCCTGAATGCGGTTCGAGGGCTTCGGGGCTTTTTGCAAAAACTAATTATTATCGGATAATGTGTTCATCTAATTATCAGATTCATCAATAGTCTTAAAATCGGACTGCCTCTAGGACCCCAAAGTAACACCTAAAATCCACTAAATAGGCCCCGCAAAAACATTTTGAACATCGCCCCCGATATTTCAACGACAAGCCACCTGTGATAGTAATTTTAACTAATTTATAACCAAACAATTCTATCGTTAAATAATATAATATTATTCCGTCGCTGTGTTGTAATCGAACGATAATAATACCTATTATTGTTGTCTAATTCTTGTGAAATAAAAATGAGAAAATGCCTCACTTTTTGGTAGCCGCGTCTTGTGAATTGATGTATAAGCCATTAATTAGGTATTATCCATAAACATTAAAGAATACTGTTTTAACAGGTGTGTATCGATTATACTGTCTTATAATTATTATGATCGTAATGCTGGAACATCACATCGATATAATAATAATATTATTGTGAAAAGAGCTCAAACAAACTGGCCACGCCATCTGCTGACTATGATGTTTTATAGCTCACTGGAGTATTCACACGTTTAGCACAGATAGCAGTGTCCATACCACCGGAGAGTATAACTATTTACTTAACACCATTGATTTTATGTTCTTAAAATATTATAAAATCAACGCTTTACAGTTTACACGTTATACCTATTATAATCATAGACTTATATTAAACAGATTGTCAATCGTTATGAAGACTTACCTGCCGTTAGATCCAGAAGGACTGTAAGAACTAAAAAGCCTAGAACGAAGATTCAAACTCTGCTTCTAAGTTCAGGACATTTTCAGAAATGGATTATGAATAATGATTAAATATAATATGATTATAAATTATGATTAATATTCAGGATAATCTATAATATTATCAGGATCAGTTGTTACATCCTCCGCCGTATGACCGTAGCCATTTTCCTCCAAAAACGAGATACCGTTTTCCTCCACTGTCCATTTTCCTAAAATAAATAATGAATAAAATAGTTATAGTTATTTATGATTTATGTATATCAAAAAAATAAAATATATTCTTTATTAGGCTTAATAGACAGCTGATATATATATATAGCCGATACAAGAATATACCGAGCAAAAATGTGATCCTAGCAGGGCTTGCATTTGAAAAAAATTCTGTTTTATGTTATTCAGAACTAAAACGTTATACAAGTTTTGCGTTTATCGTTATTTAAAATATACCTATTTTAATATTTACCTATGAGATTTAAAAATCATAACTAATTTGGGTAGGTAATTTCCCGGATACGAAATATAATATAATTAATTCTTAGACTGTAGCATGAAATAAATGTTTCTACAAAACCAATAGACCTTTTAAATAAATAGATTTTAAAATAAAATAGATTTATCAAAATTGTAATATGTTTTATGCATTTTTCAAAAATAATATAAAAATGTAACTGCATATATTTAAGCATACTTTGACAATTTTGACTGCAACAAGTCAAGTCCCAAACCCTAAATTTATTCATATACAAAAACTGTAAAAACTTGGTTTTAATGTATACATATTACAACACACCCCCCCCCCCCCCCNAATCCTGGCTACGCCACTGATGATGATGGCCCAACTAGGATAAATTATAATATAGACGCACTTATTTGAGCCGAAGCTCGTATAAAATAATATGTGGACCTTCTGGCCCGACAAAATAATAATAATAAATAATATAGAAAAGCTATTTGAGCCGCTACCAAGTAAAAATAATATGTGACCCTTCTGGTTCAACAACATGTAATAATAAAGATGATAATTAAAATATATTATATAAATGCCCTGCCCTTATGGTCGAACAGAATAAAATATATATTGACAGAGTAGTTTAAGCTGTTTTCTCGTGCTCATAAAATATAAAGTATAATATAAATAATAATTATAAAATATATGTGTTGGCGATTGCGACGGCGCGGTCTCTCGGTCCTAGGATACCGGTCGTTGGCAACCATTTACCATTATACGATTTCGTGTATTGCTGACGAGTGACGACCAGTAAGATGGTATATGGATTATACTGATTATAGGTACTTTTTGACGACTCAACGACTGTGATTGTTTAGTGAATTCGTGATCCAGCTCGACGGTATTATATTATTATGCTGCAAACATGGAACGATAATAAAATAAAATAAGCAATCTGGTGATCAATTCATTACCCGTGGCAACAATATTAAGGTCGATGGCAAATCATATGCTTCTGTGATTTTCCATCATGGTCCATCTATGACTCTCAAGTCGCAAGCCCATTACACATCAGTTATTAAACATAATAATAAAATACGGGTTAGATGTAACGATATCATATTTATATTATAGTTTTAGAAAAAAAAACTAAAATAGAAAAAAAGATATAACAACAGGAGGCCAACGATGCATAATATGCTATTATGGATTATTATTATTATTATATACAGTCAAATAAAATCCCAACTTATTTCATAAAAAAAATAGCTGATATTATACCAAAAACACTTCGTTATAACTCCGTGTAAAAAAAAAAAATTAGTCATGATTAAATCTTTAGAAGACGTGATATAATATGGAAATTAAGTAAAATGAAATTTTATAATATTACAAATACCAATGATGACAAATAAGATCAATTGTAATGTTAAATACTTATAGTCATCATATTATGTTTAACTATTTGGCAGGACGCAGAAGTATACTTAAATAAATACAATTAAGTAATCACTACAGTATTTACAGTAATTAATAATGTATAATGTAACAATATGTTGACTAAGTATTTAACATTACAATTGATCTTATTTGTCATCATAGGTATTTGTAATATTATAAAATGTAATTTTACTTAATTTCCATATTATATCACGTCTTTTAAAGATTTAATCATTACTAAATTCTTTTTTTTAACTTAGCTTTTTTTACACGGAGTTATAATGAAATGTTTTTTGTGTGATAATAATAACAACAATAAAACAATGCAAAATAGTGATATGTGAGTGTGTGGTGTAACCTATTTAGATTTTAGGATCATATACTATAGGGTATATTATGATCTAAGGGTGTAACCAGCTGTTCCCCCGTGACCGATATCCTATACTCCTACCTGCTTATATTTAATTAGGTACATAAGTGCATTAATATTATATATTGATGCTGGCAACAGTACTACATTTTGTAAAATAACACGTCGTCAACTGACATAATAAATTGAACAACTTATTTCCATCGATGAGTTTATTATATTAATATTTTTGTATGATCTATGGTTGTCAGCCATACTTTACAATTTGGTTCAACGGTACATACTGCATGACGAAGCGGCGGAAGGAACGTTTTATGTTTTTTTCATTAGTCATTCTGGCTGTTCGAACGCGAATTCAATATCGCTCAACGCTCGGATAATCCACCAGAGACGGTCGTCGAAGCTTCTAAATGCGGCGCGCCGTCGTGTCTGCCGCGGCCCCGGGCCCGCGCTGTGCCGCCAGCCATTGTTGTCTTTTTCCAGCGGCCGACCTTGACGCAACGTCGCGTCCGCTCGCCGCCGCCGTGTGCTGTGTCCCGACCACGATTAAAGATATATCTTTAATCATGGTCCCGACAGAAACATAATATTATAATATTATAGCTTCGGACGACGCTTTTTGTTTTGCGTAGCGCGTTCGGCGTTGGTTCATCGGCCCGTCTGTTTCTGTGCGTCGACGCGACGGAACTTACCCGTTGTCGTTGGTTGCCCGTTTTCGTGACCTCGTGCATGCCCAAAGTAAATGCGTCAGATGCGTCGAAAAACAAAACAGCTGCTTGTGTTTCGCCGCATCGGACGCAAATACGCAATTGGAACAGCATGGTCAGAATAGAAATCGCACGCACTCGCCGGATTCGGTATACGGCCGTATGTAAGTGCCGTTGTTATTGACCCCGCTTTTGGGCCTCCAGGCCGCAGTGACCATTGCTTTGCCGTTCGCCGTTGTATCGTCGCGGAATGTCGCCCGTTTGTCGGCGGCAAACCTCGTGGTTAAGTCATCGTTGGTTATCCCGCCGTGCGCCGGTAAGCCGCTTTGAGGTCCGCGTCAATTGATTCGTGATATAAGTATATAACTATAAACGCTTGTCCGCCGGTCGTCATAGTGCCTTTTCGTCGGCCGCCGAAAACTTCGTGTCCTGCAAGTTGGGCTGACGGTGCGCGTTCGTCGGCCGTTAACGATTGTCGATTTCTATTCTTCGGTATTCGCTTAAAATCGCACACATTGCGCACCGCTGTTACGGCCGTAGACCACAAGCGGTCGAGTATTGTGACTGCTCAAATCCTGCCGTCCACCCTCAAGACCGCTGTCGCCGTTCCAGCGAAGGACATTGCACGGCGAGAGGACTGAGACGAAGTGAGCGGAGCGACAGTTGACTTCACGGCCGTCAGGTGTGTTTTGTATTGTTATTTGGTAATTATCATTGTTTATTGGTACTACCACTATAGCTGCTGCGCCTAAAGGTCCCCACCAAAGATATATACATTAACAATAATATATTATATAATAATACGTATTATTGTATAAATCTGTGGTCCCCACACACAGCAGCGGTGGCGGTAGCGGTTACGGCAAAATGAGTCCGGACACAATTTTACCTCCACCGCTGCAGTGTGTGATATCCTTAACGCGGGCCTATCAACTTTTTGTCTGTGTGTCCTTCCCTGTGTGCATAAAGGTGATTTCGATATCTCAGACACTGTATTTATAAGTCTCAAATGTGACATTGCACAACTACTACTATGTCATTTTAAATAGATGTTATAAAAAGTGTTTATAATTATATTCTCTGAGATGTCACAAAGTGATTTCTATATGATTTAAATTTGAAATAACGATTAGAAATTACTGCAGACTTGGGTAAAATACTTTTTAAAAGTATTTCAAATACACATTCCGAATACTATAAAAAAAAGGATTCAGAATATGTATTCGAATAATTTGTGATAACAATATTCCTAAGTATTTGGAATACTTTACAAAAAGTAGGTATTCCAAATATTTTTCGAATACTTTTTTTCAGTAGATATAGATTTCAATAGCAAATACATTATTTTTTCAATTCTGTGTTTATAAATAAACATTATTATAACCTCGATAATACACACCTATTTGAGTATACTTATATAAGATCTCATATCACCAACTATTGTACCTAAAAAAATATAATACAATAATGTCAAACAATATAATACTTTTAAACCGTTTATTTCAACATATTTATTATTTTATAAACTAAAAGAAAAAATAATAATCAACATTATAGTATTATACTAATATAACTATTAACTACACAACATTACAACTGTTCAACTACTTTAAGCCAATGGCCAAATTTATGCTTATTAAATAATAGTAAATAGTATTAATAACAATTTCAACAACTGACGATTGACCATATATTCTAAGGGAACAAAATAATCTTGATATAATATAAATTAGTTAGTTGAGTTAGTCACAACTATAGTAAAATATTATATAAGTCACTTCCCTACTGAATAAAATATATATGTTTAGAAAAAAATTTCTAAAATACAAATAAATAATAATAAATATTATAATTACTCAAAGCATTTGACAAAATTAGAACCGTTGTCAGTTGTTGTATAGATAACTTTATCATTGATATTAAATTCAGTATAAATAGATTCCATAGTTCTTGCTAGCAAATCATAAGTATGGCTGCCCTTTAATCTTCTTATAGCCAATAAGCAAGACTCTCTCTCTCTAGTGATACTGGATTAATCCAATGACAAGTCATACCCAAATAGGATCTGAAAAAGAATATTTAAATTATAGATGCTATGAATTAGATAATAATTTAGTTAAAATAACAAACCTTTTGAAAATAGTCCAACAATCAGCAGTGGTAGTTAAATAATTAACTTTGGAAAATATGCTTTTCATATCTTGTAAAAGGACTTGATGTTGAGCTTCTATATTTTTCATTAACGTCTTCCTTGATAACACATGACAATTAGGATATCCAATTGTAATCAAATTTTTAAAATCAATCTGTTCTACCAAATTAAATGATAATGAAGCATTAATAATCAAATTTTGAATCATCAAATTTAACTCATCTAAAAATCATAATATGATTGATAATTGATATTGAGTGAAACAAACAATAAATCCAATTTTGAGGAATAAATAAGAAAAACTATTATAAATGTCATTGTCAATATTTAGAGTAGGTAGGTAGTTGTTATCATATTCAAATGAGTTTTTTAAAATCATGATCAGACAATTTAATCAATCACAACTCATTAAAAAACTTGATACACGTATATAGGCTATATACCCAGTGGTGTATTGGTAAATAAATATATGGGTATACGCACCTAAAAAAAGTTGAAAATATACCTATATATAACTTCTTTAGTCATTACGCTTAATATTTTATAATATTTTATTACTTTATTACAAACACTAACCTTTCATGTGTATAATATATATTATATATGCGTATATAGGTGGGGCTTACAATATATTCACCCCTCACCCCGAAATTGATTCCTATATACGCCACTGTGTGTAATAATATGTATCAAGTATCAGTATCTAAAGTATTATTTTTTTTTTAATCAATTCAATTCATAAATATCATAAAGAATACAACTTTTTACTATCAAACTAAAAAAAATTGTACAGTAAAATAATGTACTATACTAATACAATAATAAACAACTTTAGATAATATACAGTATTTATTAGTTATCTATTAATCTATGTTAATAACATATCAAAATTTAAATATTATTATAAATAATTTTAACGGCATTTTCCGATCGTCTTCCGAAGAACCCGAAGTCGGATAAAATCGAGGATAAAATTTAATCGAACTTCGTGTGGGTACTGGGCTATTTTTAGACGGTGTACCTACTTAATATTATAATAAAATATTATTGTATTAATTTGTTTATTATAATTATTATTATTATTATTATTTTTAACTTTTGTTTGGTGATAATATGACTGAATTGTCTGTCATAAATTGGAAGCGTGCGTAAATCCAAAAATAGGGATCTGGGTATACGACGTATACCCTCCAATACACCACTGTATATACCTACCTAGTGGCTAGTACCTATTACATTTAAAATATAAGATTAAGTTTATGTATTAGAATGATAAAATATAAGTTTAATATAAAATTAATAATGATTAATAAACATCTAACTTTATACTATAAAATTAATTTTTTTACAAAAATGCAGAAGACCAATCTTACTTTGAGAAACTGAAGAATTTCTTTTAGAAAAATCTAATATCGTCGTAACCTTGGTTTTTTTTTCATTCATCTCCAATTTATGATTTGAATAGAAGCTCTCATTGATGCAGTCATCAGTTTTTCTTTTGAGTTTAGTTTGAACAAATTTTTCATTTTGTGATGTCCAAATATTTTTATGTTGCATCTAAACCAATAAAATACAAAACAAAATAGTAAGTAGTAACCTTTACAATTAAATTATAGTTTATTAATGTATATGTATTTAAATATACTTATAGGTACTCTTAATAATTCAAGTAATTCTTCCAATTAATTTAAACAAAAATATATTACTATATTAGCTAACATACTTCTTCCAATTAAAATACTTGTAATTTTTTTCTGTACCATCTAAATTTATAGCTTATAATACAGGGTGTCCCGTGAGGATATACCCATTAGCCGTAGAGGGGGACTCGCCGCCCGGGCAAAAACCAGTTTATTGACGTTTTACTAAAAAACTAAAAAAATTATTAAGAATCATGAGATTAATGAAAATAAAATGTTAAAAGCTCAAAATGTTCACAAAAATATACTCTATAGAATGGCTATCTTCAATTTTTTCAAAAATAAAAAAATAAAAAAATAATTTTTTTAACTTTTTTACTAAAAAAATTAATTTAATTAATAAAATAAAATATTTGTAGTGCTTACCTCTGTGAGTCCTAATAAAAAAACAGAATTACGATATCTCCATTATTTCAGGAGATATCGCAATGAGTAAATCCTCACGGGACACCCTGTATAATAAAGGTTCATAATATATAACAATATAATAATATATAATACATAACTATATTAAATTTATACTTTATTAATTATATTAAAATTAGATACCTACTATATGGGGTTTTAAACTGGGGTTACTTTATGGGAAAAAAATGTCAAATTATCGAAAAACGTTACTTAGGTTTTTTTATTTATGTACCAATAGTAAAAAGTATCCTTCAATCATAGCTTACGTAGTTACGTACCATAATTATTATGTATACCTATAAATATATTTTTTAATACAATTAAATAATGTATGTAGCTAGTAGGTACTTACCTCTAAGTGCTTTAATAAATTGGAACTAGTCCTTGTGTCTGCTGTCAGTAGTTTGGACGAAGCACTATATTTACAACGAACATTGAATTTTTGATACGTTTCAAAATCTTCTTTTAGATCAATTATTTTAAATATGTTGTCATATTTTGAACAAAGTAGGCGATAGGTTTTACAAGTGCCATCAGTGATCGAAGATTGACTATCGTCAATTTCGTTCAAATCTGCCATTTTAATGTTTTTCGAATCAAAGACGTATAAGGAATAAAATCATTGTTACAACAGAAGGGCTATGTCGACTAGTGGCGGTCTGTGCGGAAAGTTGCACACAACACACACTCACACACACACACGCAATAATTTTATTATCGCATATGGCATATATTATTAGCCATTAATTTATTACTTATTATAGGGAAATCTCGAAATCATAATAATATATTATCGCCTTCGTTGGCTAGTCGCTACAAAATTGTAAAATACGTAATAACATTACTGACCAACTAAAAATAGTAGAAAATAAATAAAATAATAATAATATATACCATTGATGTGTGTCGAAGACGGTGTACACAGTACACACACAAACACAAAAAAAAAAGAAAAAGATCGACAATTGCTTTATAATATTTTGTATAGAAATAGTATACAAAAGCAATTTCTATGACGGAAAATTAATGAAATTATTTTAGTTTCTGAGTGGAACGATGAATGTATTGATTTTACAATGATGTGTGTTTTTTTTATTTTTTTTTTATTTTTTTTGTGTCTGTGTACACGATAAGTAGTCGAAATAATGCCTCGATTTTCAACTTCAGTATCTTGTTCGATTGGAAAGTGAATATCGTTGGTGCATTGGGGAGGTCAAAATTTAAATTTCCCAGTAGTTTTTAAAAGCGCCGGGAAAAACAAAAGAAAAATTAAGGAAAAACGGGAACTTTTACGCAAAATCTGTTTTCGAGAAAATCGATTTTGGTTTTTGGTGTAACTTTAAAACAAATGACCGTAGATACATGAAACTTTCAGTGGTTGTTTATATTTGCA
>WHPZ01587574.1:8980-22467 GCA_016617965.1 Macrosiphum rosae | reverse complement strand
TTCGAAACACAAAGAATATTCTGGTTAAAACAGTTTATGATATGACTATGTTTTCTCATAACATTTATTCATCCTTTTATACTTTTTTATATTAAACTACAATATTATGTAAACACTATCAGTAGATCCATATTTACACTTTAAGTTTATATTTCATGAAAATAATTGTTATGTTATTCTAAAACGTATTACCTAAATTATATTCTTATGTTTTTTTCGAAAATTCAGAAACATGTACTATGTAAATATAAAAACAAACAGGAATATATTAATCGAAAAGGTATACAAGATATTGGTTGTAAAATATTTCTAATTCAAAATACAGCTTTAAAATATTACATAATATTGTAAAGTAAATCATATAAAAAATGATATCGTGATAATATATTAATTAAATTTGTTTTACTGACGACATATTATATAAAATAGACTATATTATAATCTAAGTGAAATGAAAAAGTATTCACGATCGCCATAAAAAAATTAAATTACTCCTAATTAATAATATTAATACTTTATAAAATTAGTCGACTGTATATTTTTATCCGATTACATTTTTTTTTTTTATTCATTGTATAAATACATTGGCGACTGGCGTGGCCAACATAATACAGTTATTTACAATAATAATTTACATGAGTTATTTACAAGGTTTTTTTTAATTATTCATACAAATTGAACAGGAGTATGTATGTCCGATTGGCGAAGTCTGAAATCTCTTTCAATTTAAAATTAGTAATAATAGATATTAAATATTATGTTTAGATCTGCATATTGATACTAATTTGAATCAATATTGTTTCATCAACTAAAGACAAAATACAATATATATAGTATGCAGATAAGTAAAGTATTTGAGTAACCACATACTTTTAATACTCTATTTTTTAAAAAAGAGAATATATAAAAAAACTTATTTTTTCTTAAATAAATAAATAAATTGTATAGTCATATCAAAACAATACTACAACAATAACAAATAATAAGCCCAGAATAAACATTGTACCTAAACGTATAGTATATTTGTGAACAAAAGTAAATATTTATCAAGCTGGATCCAACCATGGATTAATTATACAAATATAGGATAATGTAATATGAATAATTTTCAAATAGTATAATTTTTTTCTTATTTATAAAAATGTACATTTTATTATTTGCGTATTTTCAAATTACCGTATTACTTTCATCTGAATAAACCTCACGTACATTCTAGATGCTGGAAGTAGAACCGAACGCATATCCCCCGAGGGTACTATTGACTGTGGATATTATTGTCATATCGTTCCAAAACGGATAGGATTTTATTCTCATTCCACTAATGGTGTGCTGCCATTCCCGCTTTGCTCACCACATTCAATTGGTTTTATCGATCGTATTTTAGACATAAAGATCCGTAAGTGCTTCAGAAACACCGTCGTGGGTGTGACATAAAACCAAAATATCTCGAAAACGAATTAAGGTAATCGAGCAACAAAAATATACACGTCGTAAATTCGTGACGAAACATATTTATTCGATTTTAGTACCACACTATGTATAGTACACATGTGTATGTAAAATCCAAAAGTATTCTATGAATTTCGATTCATCGCGGTGTCGTGGTACGGTAATACAATATATATTATTCAACCGAATCTGTATTACGTAACTATTATTCTACACATTTCGTAATAATATCATTTGTCAATAATTTCATTCATTTTCCCATAATATTCGTAAATTATCTATTTTTCTAAATCTTAATTCAAATCAATTTTTTTCATATAAAATCAAATTAAATGGAAACAAATAGTTCAGAATTAATGTTATGAAATATAATGCCTATGATGATTCGGCATCCATTTATGTGAATACATTTAATTTTTTTGTAAAAAAGCAAGATAAACATGTACCGTGGTTAATTTACTACCTGATAATTTGTTTACACTTAAAAACTGCGATAACAGTAGTAAACAGATTGCATTTTTATTTTTGGAACAAAACTTAACATAATAGTCCTTTTTAATACAATAATCTTGAACCCTTTTTATTTAAATTTTAAATTAAATGTCATAATATAACATTAAAAACTTAAAAAAAAAACTACAATATAACGATAATAATCTAATTATTAAAATAAACTTTATTTCAAACAATCCAGTAATGTGGACACAGAACTGCAGTTAATGAAATTATGGGATGGGTTCACCATGTAACAAAATATAACAAGCGTCAAATTGGATACAACGTATGAGTCACTTAACAAAATATCATAACATTCGTTTTCATGGGAATATTTTAATGCATTGTTAAAAAAATGTTATTTATATGAAGTATAAAAAATCAGTATTAAAAAAAATTTAATTTTTAATATAACTTACGCACATGATGTTCATGATATAGCGAAATCAATATTAGTTATTAATTATTGTATATTGGTAGGTACTACGTATATTCTGTTCTTTAATATAAATAATAAAATATTATTTTATAATAATATTAGATGTTTCAAAATGATTGAGAATATTTGAGTATCATTCGCTTTAAAATTTTAATTAATTTAAAAATGATTTTTTCACCCCCCAAGTATATAAATGTGCAAATATATTGATATAATATATGTCAAATACATAACTAAGTAGAATACGTTTGATTAATGACCGATTAAAGAGTGCCGAGTGATTGTTAAATGTTAGGTTAGGAAAACAATCAAATTTGTATATAATTTCGAATAAATCAATTTGGTATAATATATTGAACGAGATACAACTTTTTTTCTTATTAAAATATAACTATAAAAAAAAAAATTACCATTTAACAGCTTTTTATGCAATCGATATTAACTAAAATATACACGATGTACAAAATTATTCATATATATATATATATATATATAGATGGAAAAGTTAATTGGATTATTTTGACATTAGTTTAATGATATTTTATTTAGGTACATAACGTAATGATATTCTAAATTTAATAATTATGTAGATTCAATTATCTATAGGTACCTAAGTAATATAAACTGTCCGTGTTTATATTAAATTATTTATACATTATCACTCAATGTTATATACTATCTAGTATATAGTGTTATTGAATAATCTTTATGCTTTAGTATTAGCAAAGTAGTGTATATTTCAAATTAGCCTTAAAATATAATTTATTTTTTATTCTGTATTTATTTTTATTTACTAAAGGATTAAAGTTATATTAAATTGAATATGTATTTCTTTATTTAAAGAAATCCTCTTCTTTTTTTTTATTATAAAGGATTTCAAATATTTACAACGTTCAAGAACTCATACAATGTCAAAATCATATGTCCTCGCTTTTAGTACGATATACTCAAAATTACATGCAAATATTAGTATTTTGTACTTTATAATGTTGTAGGATCAATAATGTAATATTAATATATTAATTAAAAAATAAAAAATAAAACAACAATATAAACCAATATTATTAATACTAAAATGTATTTATGCGTCAGATTTTATCATTAAAAGACAGTGGAATGAAAAATTACTCTTTTCATATGATTTTCCCTTATTAATCAATTAATAATCGAAATAAAAAACTTACAAACTAAAATTAAAAAAACTATAAGAGCATTTCCGTATTTTTTTGAGTTCTATGAAACAATTTTTTAAAGAAAATCTTTATATCAGGGAATACAAAAAAAAGTAGCTTATGTAATATGTATATAATAGGTTCTTTTTATATAAGAAAGAATTACTACCAAATTGGATGGCAGGGAGTACATGGTAAAATACTTAACAAAACCAATGGTTGTTTTATTGTAAATTGTAATTTAGAAATTAATAATTCTCTAGAAACTAAAAATTCCATTGTGTATTAAATTCACCTAACTATTTGTTATTCGCTTAAATTATATAACAATAAATAAAATACCACTATTATACTACAAGATATGTAAATAAGACGGTTTACTGTGGAGTGTGTACCTAGTTTCATGTCCATCTCTTATTATTAACATATTCTGTAACACGGCGTAATGTGTAGGCAATTGTGGTGCTTCACTGTGTAGAACTATAGAAGAACAATTTTTTCCAACACTGAATAATAACAATCGTACATATTATAATGACTTAAATACCATGTGTGACTTTAAAGGAGAATTATAATTAGGCCCCAGATTCACTGCAAAGTGAATTTTCGGGGTTCAATAGAACAATGAATTCCAAGTACGCAATTCTATTTAGGTAACAGATATTTCAAAAGTGAAACTTTTTTACTCTATTATTGAACTCTCTTTTCAATACACTCTTTTAAATATTGAGGAATTTTCAATTCTTACTGATTCTTTTCGGTTTTAATATATTCTGAAGTTAGGAAAAAAAATCGAATCATTCGTCAAATAGGAACAATTTTTCCGCTACAACGTGTTCCACTTTCGTCGTACTCCGTGTAAACATCCAACGGTGAGGTATTCCAAAATTGCTTTATCGTCGGGGTCGATATTTGACGCATTGTCTGGTGCAGTATAATATTTTGGTCTATCGTCGCCGCAAAATGGCACCGATGCGCGATGCTGGTACAACACTGCGGTCGACGAATCAGGCGACGCAGTAATACGACCGCTGCAATGTTTCTGCTGGCAACACGTTTTAAGGCATCCATTATCCTCGAAACATTGTTTATGGTTACATTCGTCAACCCGTATTTTTTTTACGATTCATAGTTAGCGAGCGATATTATCATATTAAACAATATCAGATAATCCACAGAGACGGCGTTACCGCAATAATAAAATGTTAAATCAAGTTTGTTTAGTTTTAAAAAAAAACTTTATTCATAACAATTTGTTATCACAGTATAACAGTATATTATTGAATAGCGTATCGTGTTTTGTGTTTCAGAAATTCTGTGTCCACCCCCGGTTGTGCCACTCAACGGTCTCCTGATCGAAGATTCAGCACCGGGACGTCATGTCGTCGGTTCCGTGGTACAGTTTTCTTGCGGAGAAAAACATCAGCTTATCGGAAAACCCAGCATGGTGTGCACAGAAAATGGCACTTGGTCACACTCCACGCCATACTGTGAGCATGCATACGCTTTTAGATTCATATAAAAGTTTATTGTTTACATTTTGTTTAATGCTATCGAATCTACACGCGACGTGTTTTGAAGTTCAAATCCATTGCTTAATACCTATTTATTCCACTACATGAAACAATATTTCGTGCATAAAAATAATGTGTCAGGGTGTAAGTATTCACCATCATAGGTTAAAACTTGTACTTATTATTGTATATAAACGTTTATTCGCATAAACCGTTTGAAGTAGGTAGTTATTTTAATAAATTAGCCACGTCTGAAATACATAATATTATTATAATATAATAATATTATTTTTAGGATATAATTTAAAAAAATAAAAATAGCTATTAAATATAAGCGAAATTGTGATTTAGCTGTTATGCTGCTACCTATATAATATTACTATAAGCCATGGGTTAATTATAATTATTTATTTAGGTTTCAATAGTAAAACAACATAGTTACCTACACTTCACATGCGCAGACCTTTCAATATAATAATATTATTTAATGAACGTATAAACCTGAAATTATAGTACATCAAGTTAGGATTTTGATACGTTTCGAGTACCTACTCAAATGATGCGGGTTTTGTAATATACCGTATTGAAGTTTACAATTAAATTAGTTGCTACACAAACATAGTACTATAGCATAAAATCATAGCTCATTTATTCCTGTATAGCATTATAAATATCTTAAATACATACATCTTAATCCAAGTTGTATATGATAAGATACATGTTCATCCACAAAACAATAAGCATGCCCTTTATTCACACTTCCTTTTTTTATCCTCTAAAAATGCATATTTTATTAAAATTCAAATTTTTCGGGAAGTTGTGAGTATACGTACTTAATAAAACTTTATTTTCTACAAATACTTAGATTATTAATACCATTTAAGGTGTATCCTGTGACAATACAATTTATTATTATTTTCAATTAAGAACCATTTACTTACTGTACATTTATACATTGTTAATGCCTTACCTATAATATGTGTTTTATCCGTCTATTACAAATATACAACATAGCAAATTTGCATTCAGCCGAACCAATTTTGTATTGTTATAGCTTTAAATACAGAAATTCAAATATCGTATTAAAGCTATAACAACATAAAATTAATTTTGCTGAATGCAAATTTTCTTGGTTGTACCGTCTTAAGACGGAGACTACACATGTGGGTATCACGTTCTTTTAATAATTTACCATAAAAAAAAGGAATTTGAAAAAAAAACAGGGAAGTATGACTTACGGCTTGCCATAAAGTATATTTCGAGTCTACCTTGCCATTGTTTAGGTTACTGTAACATTGCTTGCTATAAATACGATTAAGATCAGGAGGGATTAGATAAAATATATAGGACGACACATTCTATATTCATTTTAAGAATATTTTATTATAATTTATATTCATATTACTTATTAGTAACAAGGTGTAACACGATACATTGAACTAGTTTTTGACAATAAAAAAACGCATTTATATTGTGTATTAGTTAATATAATGTTTTTCTTTTTTATTTGGAAAATGTTAATCTAATAATATCCCAATAAAATTATCGCTGAAAAAATATTTCACTTGAATATTAATTCAAAACTTTAACCTCTATTATAAAAGTTGTAATTAGATATAATATAATGGAACTTTATTTAAAGTGATTATATATATTAATCGGTATTTATTTAATGGTAAGTTTAAGGTGTGTCACGAGCTGAACATTTTAACTTTATTTAATTTATCTTATTATATGTATTTTTGGTGCGTGCGCCTACGATTTTTTATAAAATTATAAAATTACTAGTTACACGATCTATTGTAATAAATAATTACTATTGTACAGGTACATTTTTAAATGGGAATTATTTTCATAGGATTTCAGTAACTCATTTGAATAGTTAAAAATATTATTCAATATTATTTATTATTTAATAATATGTTTTTAATAGTTATTATGATTAATGACGTAGAACCATATTGTTACACAATCTTGTTATACATTTGCTAACCAGTTTGATCGATTGGGGCATACCCATTGTACCTGTGCATATAGTAGGTTGGAATCTACTTTTCTAAGACAGTCCAGCTGCCCCTAGTACAATTCAAAAATTCGTCGTGCCCCGTAATAACAATCCGCAATAAATGAAATAAATGATACTATAATATATAATAATACCTTGAGCCGCCTTAGCGAAACGAATTTCGTGCGCTCGCCTGTGTTCTGAATATTGACAATATTGCAGGCAAAGCAAGATGCGAATACCCGGGCGAGCCGCCCAACGGACGTATCATACCTCTGAAGTTCTGGTACGTGCCAGGCGATAAGTTGAAGATCACATGCCTGGCAGGTTATGTCCTGCCACTGCCACTGGAAGCCAGCCCACCTGTTTGCCTCGGCGATGGCACGTGGTCGCACACGCTGCCCGAATGCATACAGTACACAAACGTGTGATCGGATGACGGTGATCCGATGGAGACGTCGTGTCCGGGTGGACGAACACTTCGCGGTTTCGCGGACTGTGCGCTCTTCCACGACCGCCACCGACGGAATGTTTTATAATATTATTTATAGTCATGATGTCGTGTAACATGCGTCTAATATAACAATATTTGTACGTATACCCATCACAGTTGTAATTTTAATATGATGGTATTGTATTCTCATACATAGGCGTAGGCGCAAACGGGTGGGAATATGAGTACGGCTCAATTTTAATGCCCACCCCCCTCCTCGAGTATGTATTAAAAAGAAATACGAATATTACGGAGCGATACGTCATATAGTTATAAGAAATGTAATTATATAATTATGTGTTTACATAATATAGTATTTTATATATCATATATTTATTCGGTGAGTATATTGGCTACCCGAAAACATTACGTTTGCCACGACGTATAGACACCTGTGGTCAGCATCTTGATTATTCATGTCATACGTCATTAGCTGACGATATACATTCATGTGTCATTACGCGTATCATGTGTATCACGCGATACGTGTCTAAACAAATCGGTCACATTATTTTGTTACATTTTAGTGTCGTCGTCGTAAATATAAACAAAGTATAATTTAAATTTTTGTCAAAAAGTAGCCCACTTAAAAGTTTAGTGATATTGCGGTCAAAGCGAAGCGATTAAAATTAATTTTAGGTCTTTGTTACTTGTACAATATCATCATATCGATTTGATCTCATCTCAAACCCCCCCCTCAAAATTGTAAACTCTATTTGCGCCTCACGTTGGTATCTTACCACGTGATAGTTAACTCGTCCTACGTCTGCAGCCGCCACAGACTACCCAAAATATAACAATAATATACGCTATGTATACCTATACCTACTAACAATATCGGTATATAGTTATTTTACCGCCAATGGAGGTCATCCCCAACATACGACTACCCTAGTTCAATCGTCTACGTCCGAAACAATAATGTAGACGCCTCATTATAATACCGTTACCCACACCTATCCACCCGTCGACTTGTCTATATTAACCATAAGGTATACATTAATAATTATGATTATAGCTTTTAATACATTGTAATCAACTACCTTTTGCATTGTACATAGGTACCTACATCGATTTTTACTTACTATTATTTTATGCACTTAAAACCATCGCAAGTATAATAAAATAATGATACCATGACGTGAACCATACTCAAGTCAAGTGCTTCGACTCGTTTATATTGTTATAAATTGTTTTTCAAAACCTTCTAGAATCACAGCGTAAATATATTATTGGACACTTCTACGGCGCGTTGTCACGGAAAGCTCATGTCAACGGTCTATTATATTGTTATATATATATTATATATATATCTGTCGGATTCCCCTGTACTGCAGTGACTCAGGTTTGATCCCGACAATTGCGCCGGATTCCCGAGTAACTATGTATAGGTATATTTACGACCAAGGGCGATAATTCCGATTGTGCGTACTTTCCGACTGCCTACTTTGCCTAGCTTTATTTTCTGGTCTCTCCCTCTGTTTTTTTTTTTTTATTATTATATTTGAACTTATGTAATTGACGTCAAATGAAAATGGAAAAATATAAAACGCTTTTATCCTTTCTTTCGGAAAGACCGGATAAAATCCCTAGGCCACGTTTTCCGACGAAAAATATCTGCCGGTCGATGTTGCTTTTGATTGCGATGGTTTTCGCGTCGAGAAATGTACTTATACATCTCCAATAACCATAAACTATAAACATTTTTAATCATCGATTTTATTTTCATTCGTTTGAGGGACTTTATAGCTTGCGAAATAATTCATGTTGCGACAGTTTATGCTTATTATCCCATTACTATTACCACGATGTAATCAATACTTAAATAGTTTAATGTCATAAACCTATTAGTTTCAATTGTTATTAAGTAGGTACCATTGTACAAATTAAAACGAAGGTATATTATTTGATTTTAACCATAAAAAAAAACACACAATATACATGGTATGAATATATCATATTATAATATTAAAGATTTTTTTTTATGTAATATTTGATGGTAATAATATAATATAATTGTATAATTATAGTTATTAATAATATCATAATTGTATCACTTGGTGTTTAAAAATACAATATAGAATCTAAATGTTTAAATTAATTATCTATACGCATGGTCCAAGTTGGGTTGTGGTTTGATCTGTTATATATATTCCATGTATTTTATTCATGTAGAAATAAAAACACATAAACCTTTTTCTATCCAACATTAAAATTAATTAATTTTAAACAGTCCTTTAAAATGCATGGTTGATAATTTTAATGCTTAATATTAATATAGTTTTGATATTTCCATTTTTATAGATTTTCGTGCTTTTTTCTTTATTTTACAGCACTTTTACCTGCATTCTTTAACGTATTTTGTGTTAGTGCCATATTAAACATTTTTCATCCGGAAGCAAGCCAATTATATAGCTGACGGGCTTTTTCTCATACATTGTACTCCTTCGTTTCAAAAATTTGGCATCCTCTCAATGTTTAAAATCCAAGTTCAGTAGCAGGTGTAAAGAAAAATATTGCCAGGAAATTGAATTTGCTGTTTCTGAAATTTGTTACTACGGGTTACCGTCATTTTAACCTTTCAAGTCGTGCAAACCTTTATAAAGATTTAACGTCGATTTACTGTGGTACTTTTAAGTATTTAGTATTTCACTCTTGAAAATTACCACATCATTGTTTCTCGAACTCACCAGACCTAGGTGGCTAGGTACTCATAAAACTGTGAACATATTGCAGAATTTCAGTGGTTTTAGTATAATTACATTGGTATTTACCTATACTTCAATGTTTATAACCGACAAGTAAAATTCAACATTTTAAACACTGTCGAAATTATGAGAAAACTAATAGTATAAATACGCAAACGTATTTATATTAAAATAATTAAATGTATTTAATCTATTTAGACTTGATAGAGATTTATGTAAATGGAATAGGTATCTACTATTATATTATATAAAATTACTCTTTTTGTATATTTGAAATATTTAAAACTAATTTAACTAAAACAGTGTGAATAACAAGGCGAAAATAAATAACCACCATATTTTTGTATATTATTTAATATTTACTATTTTAGATATATTATTATATTATATATTCATTATAATATATGTATAATGATTATTGATTTATAATGTATATTGTATGTACTTATTTGACATTTTCAAATAATAATAATAATAATATTTACATCTATTTGTATTATTCTTATTTGTATACAATTCCTTTTGTTTTTTGTTCATAATATATTGTTAGCTATCATGGTATTGTTCATAATATTATTCTTATAGAAATATGATTTATATTACAACTTGAATAAATCGAAAACAATCCATATCATACTCAAACTTACTATACTATTAACGGTTTTAAACATTTAAACGTTCTATATATAATATAAATAATAAATTTAATATTATAATATATATATAGTATGTATATCGTCAGATAGATTTATTAATCTACCGTAAAATTTAATTAATATTTAACTAACAGAAGTGAAATATTATAAATGAAAAATTCCATGTGGATTTATATTTTGAACTTAGGGTCATTAAAAATAGTTTTCACTTACTTCGTAATGGGTTTTCATAACAATTTAAGTTCATCGTATGCTTTAACGACTACAATACGACGTATCTTGGAATTCTCAGAGAATTTTGTTCATTCATTGCGTTAAGTTTTTAAGTTTCGTCACGAATTATACTTTGTTTAATTATAATTTACAGTGCACTTTCTTCATCCGTTGTAGACACAATTCAATACAACTAAATTATTTGTAAGTTAATTAATAAAAAAAAAAAAAGTACTAGCAAAATATGTGATTTACTTAATCCTATATTTTAATTGATTGCATTTTAAAATAATTGTATAGTTATTATAATATAGTTACATTATTATTATAAGGGTGTTAACTAAAAATGTGAATAGTTCTTAGTAGGTATGATATTATTTAAAATGGCAATAGACATGTATTAAAATAATTACAATACAATTTCCGATAAACACAGAGTATAAGGTATATTTCATAGTGTAAATGTTATGGTTAAATAGATACATTTTAACGAACACCTGTAAATTTAAAAGAATTGATACGGTATTATGATAAATCAACGTATATAGTTATATTGCAGGATGGGTCCATTTATAGAACCTTAAAAATATTATTATAATAGAAATGTGTAAAACCAAAAATTAATAATGACTATCTATTTTTATAATTTAATGTAGTATCCTGTATTCAGTAGGTTTAAATAAGTACCTATATAGCATGATACATTGTGCTGTAATCAATCATATTTCTGGTAGTATTTGCATTAAAATTACATTGATTATTGATAGGTATACCTGCATAAACATTTTGAGTTAATTTTTATACAATTAAAAGCAAATAATATTGTTGAAATTTAAAAGTTGAATATTCATAATTAATTTTAATAACTTAATTGATGCATCAATTGATATGATATAATATTATATTATGATCGTGAAATTTGAAATTCTTCACAATAGTCAATATCTATGTATTAGGTATATATTATTATAAATTATAATGGCATATGTTAATAATGTAAAATTATTATCAGTTTTTTGTCCAACCTCGTAAACTTATGGCTATAGAAATTAGAATATTCATAAAAATGTATATATTTATTTTAGTTAAATTGATAAGTTATATATTTTAATTAAGTGTAAATGTATAATTCAATACAATATTGTTAAATGTTTATGAACACAACAAAATAATAATTATGAACCACAAGAAAATTCTTTTTGCGTAGGTACTAATCACTTAAACTGCAACATCAATCACAAGGTAGCAGCAACTATCAAAATGTATCAACACATGTTAACAAGTGTTATAGATTAGTAGACTCTTACAGGTATCTGCAGACAGTAGACAGTAAGTACAAATAATTACTAAATTATGGTTTATGATAGAAGATACAGTAGGTACCTGATTACTTATTTTTTTAAGTTTCGATTTTGGGCTATTTATTGAGTAATTTTTATCGATATAGTGTCATTTGTTGCCAGAAGCATTCTTAGAATATTGCAAAGCTCGATGCAATAATAATTGCAAAGACTATCATATAAACATCTATAATTCACAAATGTATTTAAAATACCCACTTTTTTACTGTTCATATTAATTGATTTAAAAGAATAACTTTTAGTAAAAGTAGAAAAAAATAATAATGTTAACTTTAAATTAGCCCAAAAAAGTGGTAGCATACATAACATATTATCTCCAAGAAACAAATTAAGGTCATGAATAGTTTATGGAATAAAAAAGCTTTTCTGAAAGTATTATTACAGCCTTTGGTTTTGTCCTACCAATTACCATACTTGCCCCACTTTCATAGTATGCTCAAACACGACAGTTATTTACTAATTACAAGTAAGTAGGCACATCTCCACTTTATTTCTAAAAGATGCCTTCCTTGTTACATTTTCAATGAAGTAACATTTTAAATGAAAAGAATATAATTTTTGTAACCAATTATCCTAATTTTTTTTTTCGAACGTGAATGTTTATATCTAAGTAAAAAGCACTAGGCCCCCTAAGTGCGACCCTGTTATATTATATGAATATACCGGACTCGTCCCATAAATCGTACCATTAAATGAAAATTATTAGAGAATGACACGATAAATATGTGGCCCATCTATACAGTTAAGGTATACGAATAATAAATATTTTTGGGGATGGAAATCCGTCGCGTGCGGTATGGCTACCGCATACCGAATTACCCATATTAAACGCAAGCGCACACACACAAGCAAAAGTTTAAACACGGTCAACCGAAATCGTTTCTGTTCCTCCGTCGTATACGCAATATGCCATTACGTGATTGCACCTAATCTGACTTTTAAAAGCCAACGCCGAATTACATATCAAGCACACGGCGACCAC